>JXCR01142921.1:3452-28543 GCA_002079205.1 Phalaenopsis hybrid cultivar | reverse complement strand
TATATATATATATATATATATATATATATATATATATATATATATATATATATAAGTATTTTAAAAAAATCTGATTCACTACAAGGCTACAAAAATTTATAATCAATTAAAATATTAATTAAAGAAATAGAATAAAAATTATTAAATTAGATTCAAATGATGTTTTAATATAAACAATAATTTTTAAATCTTGCTCAAACCAATAAAAATTATTAAATTAGATTCAAATGGTGTTTTAATATAAATAATAATTTTTAAATCTTGCTCAAACCCTTATTATTCTAAATTAGATTCAAATGATGTTTTAATATAAATAATAATTTTTAAATCTTGCTCAAACGCTTGTCGTCTTATGAAAATTAGATTCAAATGATGTTTTAATATAAATAATAATTTTTAAATCTTGCTCAAACCCTTACAGTCTTATGGCTATGTGATTAGGCCAGTTAAAACGACTCTTTGTTCGTGAACAGCTCGTGTTTGGCTCGTTAAGCAAACGAATCGAACACGAACACATGTTTTGAGCTCGAAATATAAACGAGCTGAAGTGCTCGCTCGTGTTCGACTCGTTTACAACCCTAGTTGCAACATAAAAGAAATACAGAAACAGAAGTACATACCATATGCATATTTACCAACGGTCTGCATATCACACCATATATGAATTTGAAAATAAAAAGTAGACTCAAATGTCCGATGGATAAAAGAAGCAATATAAAACATCAAGCCTCTCCTCAAATATCAATGCCCTCCTCTCCTAACTTCTTAATGTCAAACATCGTAGATGAATTTTTAAATCAATACAAGCCGTGAAACCATCATAAATGAATTTAGAAACATACGTATACATTTTGCTTGAACAGATCAAGCTTCAGGTCTTCGAAGTTGAAACTCAACCCATTTCAGACTTCTTTGATTTCTCAGACTTCAATAACAAATCAAATAGTTTATCATCAGCTAGACCCACGTTTTCTATGGAGCTATTGACATATTAATTTCATAGAAATTTATGGTTTATTTTGCCAAAAATAATTTTAGATAACAGATCTTAAAAATTATAAATGCAAGCCTTCAATTTTACATTCCAGATTGATTGCAGAATTTGGGTCTCTAAGCCTCTAATTGATTTCCAATACCAATTAGATCAGAATAAATAATTATCAATTAATCAACACATTACAGGTCAATGTAAGTGATTATGCGACAAAATATCTTTCCTGCCATAGTTATAGATATTAAAAAAGAACCTGAAATAGATAATAACCAATTACCAAAACATCTATTACTTGAAAGTGCAACTTAATAAACCAATTAGTCATTCGAATGGCAACCCAGACATCAGTAGTTTGATCGAAGTGAAACCTGATGAAGATATCCAATTACTCAACAAATCACTAATTCAAATGAAATAATAATTTTACAAAATAAATATCCAACCTTTGTTCAAAACAAGAAAGTTGATGGAAAAGAGGTACGTTCAGAATTGGTAATTTGATAAAAAAGAAGTAAGTTGATGGCAAACATGTATGTTCACTGCTTAATGCGACTTAAAGCTTTAAAGCTCTCTTTCTTCCGGCAAGACATTGTTTATAGCTCACTCACAAAGTTGAGCAGCACAAGTTTTTAGATATTTAAGCAATATATAAATCAAAATCAACACTCTCTCCTCCTCTTTTCTATGAAGCACCAAAAAGATAAACTCAAGACATATGAAATAAGATATCACCCATAATAAAAATAGACAAGACAATTCCATCTCGAGAGAACATTATATATATCCATATCATTAAAGATATATTGAACATAAAGCATGTCAGCTCCCAAAATACTCACCATTTTGCCATTAAAATCAATGACAAATAAATTCCCAGGCTTACATAGTCAACTCCAGCCAAAATATTCTGCAAGTTGGTGTGGCATGAAATGGGTTTACAACATAGGCTACAACCTACAAATTTAAATTATTTAGATTCTAGATAGCACTCTAAACTGCATATAAATATTTTAGCATATCAACCATAAAAAAAAAAAGCACCAAGATTCTCGATAACCAATTGAGCCACTACGTCTGCCTAAAATCATTACTCCATCAAAAATAAAATCGATTACACAAAATAACCACCCATTTTACCAAACATGAACCAAGTATAGTGTCTAATCATTATCACAAACATGAGAACTAAAAAATAAAGTAAATAAAAAGCTAACAACCAACTGGAAGAGGCATCAAGATAAGACTAGCCAAATAGCTAACCCTCATGTCCCAAGTGCATCTAAAAATAATATCATCATTCATCATTCAACAATGAAGCTTTCAACAGGAAGAAAATTGAAAGCAAAGAAAATAAGAAAATTAAAATTGATAAACAAAAAATATAAAATCAGCTAAGTAGCCAACCCAGAAATCCTCAACCAACAACTTGTTCTCATAACCACAAGCAAAGAAAACCATTCAAATGACTTAACATCATTATATTAAAAATTAAGATATGTTCGAGTTCATCTATCTCATAATAAGCCGTATAATAAAAAAAGTTAACATCCTCAATTAGCAATTTTCCCTTTTCATATCCATATAAATTACCTTTTTAATTTTGATACTCTCCACTCAATATTTCTTGAACATGTACTACTAAGTTCTCTTCCACAAGAATGTAAAACTAAAGATACAAAAGAGATTTAGAAAATTGTGTAGATACCTGTAAATGTAACATTTAATAAGGAAAAGAAAAGAAAACATTTATTACCAATGGTTCCTTTGACGATTTATATGTAGATCAAATCCAATTTACAGTGCGCACTAAGTCATCAAGTTTTTTTTGGTGAAATTGAACTTCTAAAATCATCTAGCACATGCACTCATGCACTAAATGCTAATCCAGATGCAATGGTTGTGATTAGGAATATAAAGATATCATTCATCATATTAGAAAGAGTTATTTTATTTCTTGGTGGACATTTTCCACCCCTCAAAAATATTAAACTTCAAATCGAGGCATTAACACATGCTTTTTTGAAGTACACCTCAAGGTGAGACTTCTATGGATGCAAAAGGCCTATCAAAGCTGTAAAATCATACAAGCCAACCAAATCATCAAGTGAATTGTTGTTTCATTGTGTTATGATTGTTGACTCTATTTGAGAGCTAGAGATGGAGGTTACACTAACATTTTCATATATGTTTTTTACAAACAACATAGTAGGAGTATATCAAAAAGTTTATGCTTCACAATATCCATCTTTTCATTCATATAACTATGACCATATATTTCTGGGTAATAGCAGTTGATTGCTAAAAAATTTATTCTATGATTTAAAATGAAAGCAATCAAGAATAATATAAAAAAATCTTCCAAATAAATATCACTTTGACTTCATGGTTATTGACATGTTAAAAATAAAAGAATTTGAGATAAGCATTCCCTATCAAAAATTTTTTGTATGAGTAATAAATTACAAAGTAGTCTATTTGATGTAGAATATGTTGAGCTTGGCAAAACTTCAGTTATTTAATGAAAAATATAAAGCAATTCCTTAACCTAACCAAATTGATCCCATTCATCATTTGATGGCAAAAAAGCATAATTAAGATCTCACAAAGCATATTCAAGTAAGATAGTTTTATAATAAAATACTAAATCTAACATTTTATATGTGGAGTTCCAATGTGTTGGAACATCAATGCATAGTGACTTTGTTGCTGACAAACCAATTTGCCTTGCAATCTCAAAAAAATTATGTAATTGACTAGCGGATCTCTTTATAAATAATATGGCCTCTCTAAAATATTTGATTTCTTTCACAATTTCCTTTAATCTGTTTTGCATCATTAAATTCAAAATATGTTCAACATAACAAAAATGTGTAAATCTCCAATAATGAAGAAAACTAGACATTCTAGTCAACAATTTTTTTCAAATTTATAACAAATGAATCATTTGATGATGCATTATCCAAAGTAATAGTACTAAGTTTATTTTGTAGACCTCATTGTGACAAACATTCAAAATATAGTTAACAGAAGTATTCATGAATTGTTGTTCTATTAGAACATTAATTAAATTTTTTATTTCATTTTTAGTTGTAGAAGGTTCCTCTACTGAAATGACTTCATTAATAGGAATAACTCCTTGTATATTTCCTTGAGAACTAGGCTTAATTTGATTCGTCTGACTAAGAATATCAGGAGGATAAAAAAATCTTTCTACATTGCAGCATTCAACCAGAATGGTTGCAGTAGCTATATTACTATTTAGATTTTGCTAATTCTTAATTACTCTTAAGTCTAATTCTTGTATATTAGATGTGCTTTTCTCTATAAGCTAGATTTTTATATCTGGATTGAATTATATTTTTAAAGAGATTAATTTTTTCAATTTGAATTTTGTTTAACTCCATAAACTAACAAGTTGGTTGCTAAGTATATTTTCAGAATATAATCATATTTCAACTTGTTGTTTTAAAATCATATAGTTAATTATAATCCATCCATTAGAATTTTTGAAGGGAGACTTGATATGAAATATTTGATTTTTTGGAAAGATTTCTAATTGTTTATTGTTTATATTTATTTGTAATAATTCACAAATTTTGTTGAATTCTTGTTATAGATAGAATTTATTTAACATCCAGTTTATCAAGTATATATAAACTAAGTTCATCTAAAAGAAATCATCTTTTTAATTCTTTATGTTAATTATATTGAAATTCATAGGAAGAACAATATTTTTTTTATGACCATGATGGTGTGCAAAAGTATTTAATATGTTTTGGACATTTATATGTCCTGGCCTATTGATCGTTTGGCTTTGATACCATTTTTTGTGCCTTCGATGTGTCAGGCATTTTATTGCTTAATTTTAATTTTTCTATCTGTTCTTTATAGTTTAAATATTTGTTTTATATTTTTCATTTATAAATCTAATCTTTCTATATTATCTTCCTTTATTGTCAAATTCTTCACACTCTTTTATCTTCTATATATTATAAAATATTTGGGTCCATCATGCTTCCTACTACGAGCTTATCATAATATTATCGTACATTGTTTCTTCTTATAATAAGGTTTGACTTTAACATTTACATTTCATATTATATTCTTCTCCATGGATTTTTAGAGAAAATACAGGCTCAAAAAATGATTACTCACAGATCACAATTCTATATAATCACTTCAGAGATGCAAATAACAACTTTAGTTTGATTCTTACACTAAGCGTAGGTAGAAGAGAAACAAATAAAATAAGATAATATTATGATAAACAAAGGATATGAACAGAACATAAGAACCTTAGGTATTTTACAACATACTTACAGACATTTGAGTGAGAAAACTTTACTGAGACATGATCCCGACTGCTTATATGCAACAATATAAAATTGTATTTGATTATCTTTCCTTACTTTGCAACAATACCAAAAACTTAATCCTGAAAAAAATAAGAATTTAACTTTTTAACTTAATATATATTAGAATACTACACAAGTACACGTATCGTTATCAAGTAATATAGGACTTTTTGATTAAGCCCCGAATGTTGAACTCACAGGAATTGTTCACAGTATGCAATAATTAAAGTAACCAAACTTTCTACTTTAAAAAGAAAAATACTTAAACTATAGTTTTTATCATAGGAATGTAATTTAAACTCTTTTTGGTATTTTTTATTTTTAAAAATGACATAAAAACTTAATAAAGATAACTTGAGTTTATGTAAAAAAAAACACTGAATACGAAATATTTTTCTTCTTATCATGAATTAGTAATAAGTATGGAAATTCGGTTATAGAAGTATTCAAAGTGTGTTGTGCCAAATAAGAGCAATATTATTCAATACCCTTACTAGAGATGCTATAAAGAACATTGACTAATTTAAAGTTTGAATTATTCTGAAGACCGATTAGGCAGGGAAGATACTAGCTCTCACTCTAGAGTTCCCTTGGTTCCCTCCACCTCGGGGCTAACATCTCTTATAAAAATATAAAATAGTAAACCAAGTTGGGGGCTTTAGCTTGTCACTCTAAAGTCCTCTAACTCTACACCCTTCAAATATTATATCCATATTTATTTTCGCCCAATCATATGACTACATTCTCATTCCTACAATCTCATGTGAGTCTTTCCAATTGTTGACTGAGACAATTCCAGCCCGGTTCTTACATGTTCTCACAAAAATTTTTAACATCTAGATGGGCTAGATCAAGAAGTAAATGAAGTGCATGAAATTAAATCATCTCAACTTCTTTCAACATTAAAGATTAATACTCTCCACAACTTCCATCCAACATTTTAATTATATATCATTTTAAGGAGAAAGATAAAGAAAACTGCTTAAAATCCATGGAGAAAACAAAACCACACTTTAGTTTAAAAGTAGAAATCACTGCCAAATCAACAAGAAGTCTGAATTAAAATTAAAAATAGTTTAAAACAAAGATGAAAACTTATCTCAAATCCTCCACCAAATTCTTGAAGTTCCTTTGAATCTCTTCTCTCTTACTACACTCTTAAGTCTTAAATTAAAACTTTAAACAAAAGGATAATAAATTTGTGGTGCCTGAAACTTTCTCTAAAAGCTTCTTCACAAAATTCTTCAAGAAATTTTCAGAACCTCTTAAGATATTTCAGGACTCCCCCCTTTCAAAAAGTCTCAACTTCCTTCTTTTATAATTTTTCAAGAGGTTCCTTGGTATCTCTTCAAAATGTGTCCTGATTCAATGTATTTACAAAGGGATGCCTCCTTTCACAAGTTTTTTAATTATATTTTTATCCTTGGTGGTTATAACCTCCCATTTTAGCAAATAGGTGCCTCAAATGTCTCTTCAAAATTCATCAAAATGAATTAACCTGTCAAGTAACTATCATTGATGCTTAAGCGCGGGGCCTCTGACGTATGGGCGCGACATTCTTTGTTTCACTAGCGCTTAAGTACCAGATTTGGCGGTTAGGCTCCAAAATACTTTTGCACCATTTTTGCATTTTTGCTCTAAATTTGATCCTTGTTCACTCCTTTTAGCATTTTTCACCTTTTTACGTGTACCTGAAAGAAAAACACACAAATATCTTCTATTAATGTGTAATATCTCAAAAATAGGCATAAAAATGTGTCTGAAAATACTATATATTTTAGGTGTATCAAGATGTTATGGCTAGAACAAATAATTTGATTACATGAGGAAGAAGAATAAGGAGAAAACTAGCTAATTTTCAAACTACCCCTTGACATGCCTAAAAATGTGCTACTTTTATATATATATATATATATTTTTTGTTTATTTTTAATGATATTAAACTTTAATGCAAGATATTTTGCATGTTTTTTATTTCAAGTACAAGAGATGAAGTTTTGGAGAAACAAGAGCAAAAATGATGCAATTTCGAGTCAAATGGAGCAAGGTATAACACTTAGAGCAAATTAGAGCTGAAATGGTGCAAAACAGAGTGAAACAAGATGAAACGGAGGTTCTGCCAGTAAGGTTGCACCTGTCTGCTGAAATTGGTGCCTAGACGTCAGTCCTCGTCAAAAAATAGAGAAGATGACACCATGGCGCCATGTTATGGCACCTAGGCACCAAAAATGGTTGTGGGGTTCTAGAAGCCCTACGGATTATTAGGTGGATTTTAGCACTTGGAAAGGAACATTTATGCATTTCAAACTCCTAAAATTGCCAATAATGCCTAGAGTTCATAGATAGTAGTAGGAAATGTAGATCCTAACTTTTTCTGGATAGATTAGAGAGTGGATTTTGAGAGATATCTGAGAGGAATTTTATTAGCATTTCATGGATCAACTGGAGACTTTGTTGGAGAAATTTTCATCTTTCTTTCAAGGAAAAAATACTAAGTATTGTTTTGAAACTTATTTACTATAATTGCTTTAATTTAAATGAACTTTTCTAATGTGTTTTCTTTATGCTTAGTGAGTTGTTTTCCTTGTTCTTCTCTCTGGTTATGAAGTAGTAGCATTAGTGGGAAAATTTTATTTATGATAAAATAATTTTAATTTCTATGTGCTGAGTAATACACCTTAAATATATAAGATTTATGTACACATTTTTATACCTATTTTTGAGATATTGAGATTTAATGGAAGGTATTTACGTGTTTTTCGTTCATATACAATCAAATGGATGAAAAATGATAAAAGAAGTGAAAAAAGATCAAATTTGGAGTAAAAATTAAGAACATGTGTAAGAGAACTATGACACCAAAGTGTTTAGAACTAACTCTTAAGCGGCAGTAAAACCAAAAAGGCAACGTCTAAGCGCCACATGCCTCGCGCTTAAGCGCCAAAAGTAGTTACTTGATGATTCAATAAATTTGGGCAAATTTTTGAAGAAGTGTTTGAAGCAACCGTTGGTGAAAATGTGGGAAATAGTTAATGGACACAAAAATACATTTAATTGGCTTTTGAAAGGAGGCAATTCTTAGAAGATTCTTGAATGTGAATCTGGACACATTTTGAAGAAATTCGAAGACACCTTTTGAAATTTTACAGAAGAACTTGGTTTGAATTGAAGAGAGACTCAATTAGGAGCCACCGTCCCCTCTATACACCGCTGACACCTCTCTTTCTTATATTAATTAAGATATTTTTAGAGAGAAGTAGAGAAGAGGAGTTGGAGTGTGTGAGTAGAGGTATTGTAAGAGATAGGAAGAGAAAAGATTTAAAGGAACTTCAAGAGTTTGGTGGAGAGGTTTTCAGATAAGATTTTGTCTTTGTGACTACATTTGGTTTTAATTTAGACTTCTTATTTTTTTGCATGATTTCTACTTTCAAACTTAAGTGTGGTTGTGTTTTTTCCATGAATTCTGAGTAATTTTTTTTATCTTTTTCATTAACACGATAAGTGATTAAGTTTTGGATGGAAGTTGTGTGAAGTATTAATCTTTAATGTCGGAATAAATTGTGATGATATTAAACCTTGTACTTCATTTACTTCTTGATTTAGCCAATTTATATTTATTGTGAGAACGTGTAAGATCTGAGATGGTATTGTCTCAGTCAACTAGTGGTAAGAGTCACAAGAGATTGTAAGGATAAGAATGTAATTCATCTGATTGAGTGAAAATAAATAGGTAAATAAACTTTGAAGGTGGTAGAATTAGAGGACTTTAAAGTGACATGCTAAAACCCCCAATTTAGTTTTTAGTTTTAAGTTTTGATACGAGATGTTAGCCCCCAGGTGGAGGGAGAAGAAGGAACTCTAAAGTGAGAGCTAATATCTTCCCTACCTAAACCATCTTCAAGACTATTCAAACTTTAAATTAGTTAATGTTCTTTATAGCATCTCTAGTAAGGGTAAAGAATATCATTGCTCCTATTTGGCACAACATAATTTGAATAGTTCCAAAACAAAATTTTGTTAAAAAGCTTTATGTGATTTAGGAGTGAGTATTAAATTTATGTCATCATCTATATTCAAAAGGTAGAGTTTAGGAGATATTTCTCCCACTACTGTAACTCTTCAATTAACTGATTGATCTATCACTCATTCTAAAGGTGTTATAAAAGATGTACTAGTTAAAGTGGATAAATTTATCTTCCCTGTTGATTTTGATTGTATTAGATATGGAAGAAGATAAGGAAATTTCTATCATTTTAGGGAGACCTTTCCTTTCTACCAGAAGATCCATGATAGATGTCCAAAAAGGAGATTTAACAATGAGAGTGAATGATCAAGAAGTTAAATTTAATTTGCTTAAAATTATTAAGTGTCCACATAAAAATGTTATAGAATGGATATTATTAATGATATGTTTCTTAATCATTTTCAAAGTAGATGTTAAGTCATATTGGATAATAAAGATGAAGTCATTTTAGAAGGACAAGAAGGAGAGACTGAAAGAGATTCTTAAGATCAATGAAATGAGATGATTATTAAGGAGTTAAATTATGTTAAAAAAAGGAATTTTAGATACTACCAAAAATAGTATATCTCTGATTCCTTCTATTGAAAAAGCTCCTGAACTTGAGATAAAAGTTCTACCTACTCATTTAAAGTATGCATTTTGGGGAACTCAAGTGCATTACCCATTATTATCTCCTCAGATTTAACTGATGAACAAGAAGGGAAATTATTAGAAACATTAAAGGATTATAAGAAATCGTTTGGATGAACGTTAGCTTCTATTAAAGGAATCAGTCCTTCAATCTGTATGCACCTAATTTTGATGGAAGATAATCATAAGCCTATGGCTGATCCTCAAAGGAGATTGAATCTTATCATGAAAGAGGTAGTTTTGGGACTAAAAATTTGAGGAGTTGCCCGTTGGAAGCTGTCGGCCATCGGAATCGAATCCTGTCGCCCACTTCGGAAGGACATTTAATTTACATATGTATATATAATTTAGCAAAATATAAAATCAATCCAAACCCATATTTCTCATAGTTTAAATGAAAGAGCACTTTACCTGAAACCCTGTATCTATCTAGAAGGATAAACACAAGACTTCAGGATGAGGCTTGATCAAATAAACTAAGAAATATATGACATCTATTTGGTCTGCAAAACCATCTATTTGCCGACAAGTTCCCCTATTTAATATATAGAATTAAATACGATTTATATTAAGTTGGGTTCATATAAGCTTCCTATAAGGGCAAGCACCTATAGTTAATTACATCTTAGATAACCAAAGTCACCTAATAAAACTCTCGATAAAAATTAGGAAATATTATCTTTAAGAAGTTCAAAAGGATAAGAATTTTCAAATAAATCAGACAAAGAGGTATGAAATCGGAATAGCTCAAATTTGGAACATTTTTTTGTATAATACAAAAGAGGAAGAACTAGGGATGTCATAGATCTGGAGAAGAACCTCAGTGACTTCCCAGTCTATCCTATTGTTTGGCTTCAATTTAGAAATTTTATTAATTTATGGCTTCAGTGACTTCCCAGTAAAACGATCACACAAATAGGCTGGAAGATGTGAGGATTTGGGTCATAACGAACAACAACCTCAGAATCCTAAGACGAGTTAGGGCTTATATTGTACAAAAGAGCTATACAAAGGCCTAAATATAATGTGAGCATAAATGTTGCATAAGCAAACTACCTCAAAGTCTTATGGATTTGTTGTTTAATTCTCAGGAAAGAAATTGGTATAGTTGGGGAAGAGGGGAAGTTCAATACATTTGCTCTGAGAAGGGAAGCTTCAATCAGAGGTGCTCGGCACATTAGTCGAGGTCCAAGGAGGGTAAGAATTGAGCCTCTTGATATGGTGAAAGGCCTAGACGCAAATTCAATCAAGGCTAAATTTGGGTGTTTATCAAAGTCTAGGGTAGAGGCTCTCTATGAGGGGGTTTTGATGGGGCTTTGTATTCTTTCACTGTGGGGATGGTGTAGGCACAAGCTATTTGATTTTGGTGGAGTATGGAGCTTGTAAAGTTATGTCCTAGTTTTTAGTAGAAATTTGAGCTCAAAATTGAGCTTCCAGAGTGTGGATCAGTGGGGGAAAATGATGGGTTTGAGCTGAGGAGGTCTTGGAGAGTGTTTGGGATCAATTTTGCAGAGTTTCCTTAAGAAAAATTTTTCTCTCTTTTTCTTTGCTACGGGGATGAGGTATAAATAAAACAACTTGGGGTGGCTGGCTTGGCCTCCATTTGGGGGCAATGTGAAGCTTAGGTGGAGGACTTCGAGATGTTAAACATAAATAAGAGCTAGACACATTGTGTGGGTGAATTTTTTTTTTGAAATTTGGCTTGGGGCTCTCATTTTTGGTTTCTACAGTGATTAAGGTGGCTGGTCATGGCAGAGGAGGTGTCTAGGAGGTCAGGTGAGCCAGAGGAATTAGTCACAACAATTAATTTGGGCTGGTGATGGGTTTTGGCAAAGATCTCTTTGGCTTAAGAAATTTAGTAAATAAATCCCTTGATTTAGGGGACCTTTGGTCCATGGCTCATCTAGAGTGGGTTAAGTGAGTCTAGCTTGGTCACTAGGGTCCAAAAATTGTGTGTAGAAGTCTTGCCTTGGTCAATTTGACATGGCTAGGTCAATTTTGGTGCATGAGTTCAATGTGGGTCTAAATGGCCGAAAGTTTGGTTTGGGTTAGGCTAGCCATGACTTTGAACCCAATTGATTGATGAACATTATTTAGATGATTGTAATGAAGATTTTTGGTGAAGTATTGAAATGATTTTAAGTCCAATTGAGGGTTCAATATGAAGGATTTTGGAATTTTGGTAAATATTGGCATGTTGGGCTAAACTTGGGTCTAGGTTGGGCTAAGGTTCGGCTAAGTCCAAATTGATTGTTGAGAATAGTCTATAGTAACATCATGAAGAGTTTTCAACATAATTTGGGTGTCAATTTTTGGGTTAGGGATATCAATTTGGTGGAATTTGGATGTATGGCCAATTTGGGGCAAATTTGGAAATTTTTGGACTTGGGTTAAAATTGATTGCAATTGAGGCTTCACCAAGGCCAATTAAAGGTCAAGTTATGTGTTTAGGATTGTTATGAAGAGTTTAGGATTCAAATTGGGGGAAATTGAGTAGGTTATGTGGTTCAATTTGATGGTACCAAGTCATAGGGCCAAAGTTGAGGTTTTGACTTAAATCAAAATTGGGCTCAAAGCATGGGCCAATTAAGTTTGGATTTGGTTTAGATTGATCATATGAAGGTGAATTTCAGTTTAGGATTGAAATTGGGAAAAATTAGGACCAAATTGATGGACATTTAAGGTGAAGTTGGGGAAATTGGGCCTTTAAAGGTAATATGGGGGTTTTCATCAAAATCGTCAAATTGGCCAAATTGGATTTAATTGGAGGATTGAAATTGATTTTAGAAACATTTGGAGTGATTTTAAAGATTTTGGGAAATTTTGGGGTGCCAAGGGTATTTTTGTAATTTTGGCCATTTTTGGGGGTATTTTGGTAAATTTGGAATTTTTGGGTAGTTTTGGGTATCTTGGGTACTTTGAAAGGGTTTGAAATAATTTTTGGACAAATTTGGGTACTTTGGGTGGATTTGGAAATTTTGGAAATTTTGGCCAAATTTAGGGCTCCGCGGGTATCTAGGTAATTTGGTGGATTTTGAGGCAAAAGTTCAAGTTGGATATTTTTGGTAGAATTGGGGTGACAACCACCTTATATGAGCCATGTACCAATGGAATCCTCATTTGGGTCCTCTATGTACTTGTCTTAGCTAAACCTTAGCCTAGGGTTAGTGGGTTTAGGGGACCATCTACATGAGTCTCCCAAAAGATCAAATGATCAAAGTCAACAAATACTGGGTTTAGGGTCGTGAGGCATTGTGAGTGAGAGTAAATGTAGTGATTGAAAGTGAATGCCTTAGCCCCATACCAGCACCCGGAGTTAACTCTAAGTTCAAATAGTTCTATGGAACTCTCCTTGAGCTCACCCATAATGACCTCATCTACTAAGTGCTAGGGGTTAGAACCATTATGTAGAGCTTCAAGTTAAGTAAAGAAGAGGGTAGAATTTCTGATGGTAAGGGTTTCTTTTCTAGTTTTATAGGAATAGTCAACAAGAAAGTCCTATGCCTAGACCCTAGGCTACTAAAGAGGAAAAACTAAATCTCAACCAAAAGTGAGGTCAACAAATGGACCCCCAATAGGTGGGGTGCTGGGCAAGCACACCGCGCGTATTGGCGTTGACCGACGAGATCAAGAAAACCAATACAAACTCTTAAGTCAACAAACCTAAAAGGAGGTGTAGAATTGTGTGTACTATTTATTTCCACTGGGAAATTAGCAAGTGAATATCTGATCAACATCAAGGATTAGGAACTTTCGTTGGGGATTAGAGAAAGGGAGTTCAGTTATTAGATCTTAGGTTTTTATCAAGGATCGGAATCAATACTCATGTGATGACCTCAAAGATTGAGAGTAGGATGCCATGGTGGGGGTCTTACACCTATCTCAAAGATATAGGTAGAGAATTGGATGCCATGGAGGGGGCCTTACACCAATCTCAAAAGGTTAAGAATAAAGAATTGGATGCCGTGGAGGGGGTCTCACACCAATCTCGAGGATGTTGCTAGAGAATTGGATGCCATAGAGGGGGCCTTACACCAATCTCAAAGATGTAGGTAAAGAATTGGATGCCATGGAGGAGGCCTTACACTAATCTCAAAAATTTGAGAATAGAGAATTGGACGTCGTATAGAGGGTCTCACACCAATCTCGAGGATGTGGTTAGAGAATTAGATGCCATGGAGGGGGCCTTACACAAATCTCAAAGATGTTTGGATATCATGGAGAGGGCCTTACACCAATCTCAAAAAGTTGAGAATATAGAATTGGACGTCGTGGAGGGGGTCTCAAGTCAATCTTAAGGATGTAGGTAGAGAATTGGATGCCAAGGAGGGGGGCCTTACACCAATCTCAAATAGGTTGAGAATAAAGAATTGGACGTCGTGGAGGGGGTCTCACAAAAATCTCAAAGATGTTGGTAGAGAATTGGATGCAATGGAGGGGGCCTTACACTAATTAGAAAAAGTTGAGAATAGAGAATTAACACCATGGAGGGGGTCTCACACCAATCTCGAGGATGTAGGTAGAGAATTGAATGCCATGGAGGGGGCCTTACACCAATCTTGAAGATGTAGGTAGAAAATTGGATGCCATGGTGGGCTCCTTACACCAATCTCAAAAAGTAGAGAATAGAGAATTGGATGCCGTTGAGGGGGCCTCACACCAATCTCGAGGATGTGGGTATAGAATTGGATGCCATGGAGAGGGCCTTAAACCAATCTCAAAGATGTAAGTAGAGAATGGGATGCCATGGAGGGGCCCTTACACCAATCTCAAAAATGTTGAGAATTGAGAATTGGACGCCGTGGAAGGGATCTCACACCAATCTAGAGGATGTTGGTAGAGAATTGGATGCCATGGAGGGGGCCTTACACCAATCTCAAAAGAATAGAGAATTGGATGTTGTGGAGGGGGCCTCACACCAATCTCAAAAATGTAGGTAGACAATTGGATGCCATGGAGGGGGCCTTACACCAATCTCGAAGCTGTAGGTAGAGAATTGGATTCCATGGAGGGGGCCTTACACCAATATCAAAAAGTCGTGAAAAGGGAAATAATGTTTCAGTATTGGCCTCGACGGCAGGAATAGTGCTAAAAAGTTTGTGGTGTTGAATTCATAAATGTGTGTCATGCAAAAAGATTTACAATGGTGAGTAAGATGTTTAAAATTTTAAGATTTGAGGGGATGAAAACGAAGGACCATCGGATTGCACGTGTATCGGACGGATGGACGAGATCAAGTCTGATGAGGAGATGAACCCTGAACAGCAAGATGCATGGCTGTCGAATCAGATGGCAGTGCCAAACCAAAGCCCAACACGAGGAACTTCAGAGAGGACGAGGATGACGCGGCGGCTGACTGAGATAAATAGAAAAATAGCCTTTTATGATTTAAATAAATGCCAGATCTTTAAAAAATCATAACTTTTCATAGAAAAATCACAAAAATAAATTAAAAATACCCTCTTGCTCAGTGAACAAAGGAAAATAGTATAGATTAAAAATAAAAATTATTTGATTAATCCTTGATTTTTAATTCATTAAATACTCGTTGTGTTATTTCAATTCATTATGGCTAACCATTGCTCACCATAGCTTGAAATTTTGAGGGTTTATTCCTCATGATAGAGGCTATGTTCTCTGATTCTTCCAAGGTTAGCGGACATCTTTGTGCTTCTAGCCCTAATTTTTAAGCTATGATGGTTTTTTTGGCTTAAATTAATTATATAAATTAAAATATCACTTGAAAATTATGGGATAAAATTTCGTAGGTTTCTTGGGGTCAGAGAAGCTTAGGAAAAATATCATGATGGTTTGAATAATTTTGTACATTTTAGTATTTAATTAAGTTTTTATATCTTGTACTAATTTATGTAAATTAAATAATAATAAAAAATTAACAAAATTAATTCCATATTATGTGTAACAATCATGTTAACCCATGGTAAAAATTTGAAAATAATTTGATTAAGTTTAAGCACTAATGTTGATTTTTTAAGAAATATTGTATTTTTGTACAAAAATAATTATGTTATATTAAATACACTAAAGAAAAATTATGAAAAGTTGTTCTCTGAGTTCCTTGTGATTAAGAGCACTTAGAAAAAGAATTAAGGTAATTTTTGATAAAATACTTGATTTTTGAGCTATATTTCAAATTAAAAATAATTAAAATAGTTAAAAATTGCAAAAATACATAAATATTTTAAAATGTGCCTAATGGCTTTCTGATCAGATAAGATTCATTAAAATATTTTTCATAATTTTTCTAAGTTAAAAAAAAAATTTCCAAAGGCCTTCAAATGGATTTGATTGAATGTTTGCGTAGCAAGCATTTTAGGAGAGTTGTGAAGTTAAATCAGTGGAGTAAGATTTGAGCATGGATGCTACTACATAATTTATGGATGAGTCTGCTCTACTGGTTGAAGATAACAACAAAATTGTTTGGGAGAGATTTGAGATACTTGATACTACTAAAAATTGTAAGCCTTTTGTTCCTTCGGTTTAGGAACCCCCTTTACCAGAGATGAAGGTGCTTCCTAAATATTTAAAGTATGCTTATTTATGGAAGTCATTTACATTTTCAGTAATCATATTATCACAACTAAGTAGCTTATAAGAGAAAAAAATGATGGGTACTCTGAGGAAAATTAAGAAATATTTTGGATGGGCCTTATTCGACACAAATGAAATTAGTCATTTGATATGTTTGCAAAGGAGGAAAATCATAAATCTCGAGCAGACTATGACTTTAACTAGATATTTGCTAGATGAAAGCAATATAAGTAAAATATTTTTCCCTAATTATGAATCATAAACTAGCATAGGAATTTTGTTGTGGAACTATTTTAATTGTGTTGTGCAAAATAACAACAATATTATACTTTACACTTACTAAAGATGTTACAAAGAACATTGGCTAATTTAATGTTTGAATAGTCTTAAAGACGGGCTAGGTAGGGGAGATACTAGCTCTCACTCTAGAGTTCCCTCTTCTCCCTCCACCTATGGGCAAACATCTCGCATCAAGACCTAAAACTATAAACCGAATTGGGGTCTTTAGCTTGTCACTCTAAAGTCCTCTATATCTACCCCCTTCAAAGTTTATTTCCCTTTTATTTTGCACTCAACCATAGGAATCCCACTCTCATCCATACATTCTCATGTGATTGTTACTGTTAGTTGAGTGATAAAATACATCTCAAATCTTACATGTTCTCACAACACATATTAACATCTTAATTGGCCAAATCAATAAGGAAATGAAGTATAAGAATTAAATCATCACAACTTATTATGCATTCAAGATTAATTCTTCACACAATTTCCATCCAGCACTTAATTACTTATCACTTTAAGGAAAAAGATAAATAAAACTACTCAAAATCTAACAATTAATTACTTATCACTTTAATGAAAAATATAAATAAACTACTCACATTTCATGGAAAAAACACAATAACACTTAAGTTTTAAAGTAAAAATCATGTACTCACAAGAAGATTAAATTAAAACCAAAATGTAGTCATAAAGATAAAAAATTATCTCAAATCCCACTCCACCAAACTATTGAAGTTTCTTTGAATTTCTTCTCTTCCTTTCTCTTAAAATACTCTCTACTAATGCACTATAACTCCTCCCTTTCTTCTCTCTAAAAGTATCCAAATTAATTTATGAGAGAGGGCCATTGGTGGCTAATTGAGTCTCTCCTTTTTCTTTCAATCCAAGACTTCTTTTATAATTTTCCAAAAGGTGCTTTGGTGTCTCTTCAAATGAGTTCACATTCAATCAATCTTCCAAGAGTTGCCTCCGTTCTACAACCATTTGAATGTATTTTTGTGTCTTTTAACCATAAACAACATTTTCATCAAGATTTGCTTCAAACAACCCTTCAAAATTTAATCAAAATTCATTGAATCATCAAATAACTACCTCTGGCACTTAAGCACGAGTTATGTGGTGCTCAGGTTCGGTCTTCTTTGTTATCTCAGCGCTTAAACGCAAGTCTTGAGCGCTTAGGCGCCACAGTTCTTTTACACACATTCTTCATTTTTGCTTCAAATTTGATTCTTTCTCACTCCTTTCACCTTTTTTCATCCCTTGGACTGTTCCTAAAATAAAAACACACAAATAACTTCCACTAAAGTGCAATATCGTCAAAAATATGTATAAAAATGTGTACATTAATGCTTTATATTTTAGGTGTATGAACCACACATATTTGTGCTTCGTGAATGGAAATTCAAGATACCATTATATTTTTATTGCTCCTTGGGATCGGGGTAAGACCACATTTATGATCTTTATGGGACTTTTGCTTTTAGGAGAATGACCTTTGGGTTAAGTAATGAACCTGCTATATTTTAGCGAAGCATGATGTTGATCTTTTGTGACCTAATTAGTAAAGGAACAGAAGTATTCATGGATGATTACTAAGTGTTTGGCACGTCATTTGATCTTGTTTAGGTCATCTAGCCAAGGTACTGAGACGATTTGAAGAAACCAATCATGTTCTAAATTGGGAAAGTTACAATTTATGGTTTCAAAAAAGAATTGGTTTAGGACACAAAATTTTTGAGAGAGGAATGAAGGTAGATCTAGCCAAATAAAAGTTATTGACAAACATCCCTTACCCACTTCAGTGATTGGAGTTAAAAGTTTCCATGGGTGTGATGGATTTTAACGACGATATTTTAAGGATTCTTCTAAAATCGCTAAACCTTTATGAAATCTTGTGGAAAAAGTTGTCTTATTCAATTTTGCCCAGGATTGCTTATCTGCCATTAACACTTTGAAGGAAATGTTATTCACTGCTCCCATCATTGTGTTTCTTGATTAAAAAAGCCCATTCAAAATAATGTTTAAAGTGATAAACCAAAATAATATGTAGTTTTAAGTATATATTTTATGCTTATTTTTGGTGATATTGCACTTTAAAGAAGAATATTTTCATGTTTCTGTTGCAGGTATATCAATTTTAGTTACTTGGAGCAAAAGTAGCAAAAAAGACGAAATTAGGAGCAAAAACAACAAATTTTGCGATTCTAGCTCAAGATATGTCGATATACAGAGAACTGGCGCAAGATGCACCGGAATGGTGTCAGATGCACCAAAACAAAAATAGCGCGCTCTTCAGCAAACTGGCGCAAGATGCGTCAGATACACCATTTGACAGAGAGCTGGCGCAAGATGTGCTAGAGATGACTTTTTATGGATTAAGGTGGTTCAAAACAAATTTTGCATGAATTTTCAAAGGGATACTTATTTTAAACACCCCTTAGAGTTATTCAATGCTTCTAGACAATCTGGAAGGTTCTTTTATGAAAAGATATGTCTCTTGGATAAATGAACATGTCTTTTAAATTCAAAAGAGTTGACTTTAGGATAGAATTTTGGAGGAATATTTGAATTCTTTTTGGAGGGAGTTAGCCTTTTACAAAAGAGAGGGAAGTCTAGGACTTGAAGAGGAGTTTTGGGCACACTTGTGTGTGTGTGTGTGTGAGTGGCGTGAGAGTGAGAAGAAGGAAAGGGAGAGAGAGAGAGAGAAATTCAAAAGCTTGGAGATTTTCTTCAAGGATCGTAAGAGGAGGCGGAAGTGAGAGATTTCTTCTTCATTAGACTTCTAAAAGAGAATTGAGAGTGCTTGTAACGAGGAAAGTAGCTGAAGAGAACTTCTAGGGATTTGCTTGGGAAGGATTGTGAGATAAGTTGTGTTCTTTTATTTTTTCTATTTCATAAACTTATTTTTATATATGAAATCTATTTTTTGTTGTATCCTTCTCATGAATTCTGATTAGTCTTCTTTCTCCTTCTCTCTACTTTGAGATATGATTTTGTACAGAATTAACTTTATTTTATACAAATTTAAACATAAAAAATTTTTGATGATTTGAACATTGATCATCATTTACTTTTTAATTTGGCCGATTGAAATGTTAATGTGTTCAGAAACATATGTTCTAAATGAGCCTTGATTTCTACAACATAGTGAGAGTCACATTTAATTCCAAGGGAGAGGATGTCATCCATGGAGTTAAGTATAAATAAATAAGGAAATATAGTTTGTTAGATGTAGAATTAGAGATTTTAAGGTGACAGATTAAAATCCTCAATTTTGTCTAGTTGATTGGAAACGAATGCGAGATTGTTAGCCCTCGGGTGAGGGAGCAGTGAGAACTCTATAGTGTTAGTTGGTATCCTTTCAGCATAACCATGAAATTAAGGACCAAACTCTAGATTAGTCAATGTTCTTTATGCACTTGGAAGATGGTAAATAATAGGATTGCTCCTATTTGGAACAAAATAATTTATATATGTATTTTCAAATGATTTTCATTTCTTCACAATCCATATACTCATTATAAAGGGGAAGAACGCTTTCTTAAATTTGAACTCTTCATCACAAAAACTTTTTTTAGACATAGTAAATTTAACTTTGAAGTTTAGAAATTATTTTTGTAATTAGCATTCATTAAACTCATTTTAACTTGTCTTTCTTACTTTAATTTTTATAGTTTTAATATTATTATTTATGTTATTATCATAAGTCTTTCTATCGTCCAGACTAAGACTTGATAGTAGTAGACGAGAATTAACCTAAGGGGTTTCTTTCTGCGCCTCTTTATGGGATCGATACTGAGGTTTTTAAAGAAATCCCTAAATTACTTGAAGCGATATGTGCACTTGCGTAGAACCACTAGTGTGTGACCAATCTTATATATTTTATAACATTTTGATTTTGCACATTAGCTACATAATATAAATTGGGTCAAGCTTTTTTCCATATTTATTAAAGAAAAATTATTGCGTAAATTTTAGGACGGGTCAAGTTTTTTGCACTATTATCGGGGATTTAAATTAACACAAAACATGTAGAAAAATAACACACACTAGGGGTGCATCATGAAGCAAGTGACTATGCTATAATTACAGTTTAGGACAAAAGGCAAGACAACATGTTTCAAGCTATATAATATGCCAGTAAGACCCTTCATGATGCTTAAATTAATTACACTACTACTATAGAAAGAGCTTCTAGCTATAGTATACACATTCGATAAATTCAGGACATATTTGATTGGTAACAAGTGTTTTGTTCATACCGACCTTTCCCTAATTTTATATCTGACGTCAAGAAAGGACACTAAACCAAGATTGATCATATGGGTCCTGTTGTTACAAGGGTTAGATACTGAAGTAGTGGATAGGAAATGTACTGAGAATCAAATAATGGATCATTTATCTAAACTTGATCAGGGTAATTCATGTGTATTTGGTTAGGATATCAATGAGATTTTTACTGATGAGCAACTGCTCACAATTATTGATTGGAACACTCCATGGCATATAGACATAGTAAATTGAATTGCAAGTGACATTTTACCCTTTGGTCTGACATGCCATTAAAAAAAGAAATTTTAGGAAGACCCATAATTTTATGGGAAGTGCAAGACCAAGGATTTTTTCAGGAAATGTCCTGATTTTGAATTACAGGGACATTTTGGGATTTATAAAACTATTGTTAAGATATTGTAATCTAGATTTAATTAGCCTATTATATTTTAGGGATGTAATCGAATGTATAAAGACTCATGAACAATGCCAAAGATTAGGTAATTTTCAAACCGAGATGAAATGCACCTAAAATTTACTTTGAAGATTGAAATGTTTTATAATTAGGGTTTAGACTTCTTGGGACCCTTTATACCTTCATTAGGGTATGTTTGGTAGATGTGGACTATGTCTCAACGTGGATAGAGGTAGTAGCTCTGTTGAATTGTAAAGCTTAGAGGGTATATAAATTTTTAAAAAAGAATATATTTATAGATATGGTATACCTAGAGTTATCAAAATTTATGGGGGAAGCCACTTTATGAATGGAAGAATTGAGACATTAGTTTGACAATACGTTATAAATCTTAAGATATCCACATTGTATCACCCTCAGACATGTGTATTAGTGGAAATTTCTATTAGAGAAATCAAGAGGAGAAGATAAACAGTCCTACTAGAATGGATTGAGCTTTGAAACATGAAGAATCCTTATGGGCCTATAGCACTGCAAGTAAATGTTCACCTCACTTTTGGTTGAGGTTTAGTTTTTTCTCTTTAGTTGCCTAGGGTCTACCCATAGGACTTTCCTGTTGAATATTCTTAGAAAACTACAAAAGGAACCCTCACCATTAGAAATTCTACACTCCTCTTTGCTCAACTTGAAGCTCAACATATTGGTCCTAACCTCTAGCACTTAGTAGGTGGGATCAGTATGGGGGAGCTGAAGATGCGTCCCCATAGGACTGCTTGCCCTTAAAGTTGACTCTGGGTGTTTTTTGGAGCTAAGGCACTCACTTTAACTCACTCTCACTCACAATAACTCGCAACCCTAAACCCAAAAATTCCTAACTTTGGTCCCTTGATCCTTTGGGAGACTCATGTAGATGGTCCCCTAAATCCACTAGCCCTAGATTATGGTTTAGCTAAGACCAGTACATAGAGGACCCAAATGGGGTTTCGATTGGTCTATAGCTCATTTATGGTGGTTAACACCCCAATTCTACCCAAAATATTCAACTTGGCCTTTTGCCCCCAAATCCCCCAATTTACCTATATACCCTTGGAGCCCTAAATTTGGCCAAAATTCCAAAAATTCCCAAATTGATCCAAAATATCCAAATTTATTCAAAAATCATTTCAAATCTATTTAAAATACCCAAATTATCCAAAATTACCCAAAAATGCCAAATTTACCAAAATACCCCCAAAATTGCCAAAATTACAAAAATACCCTTGGCATGCCAAACTTTCTGAAAACCTCCAAAATCACTCTAAATGTTTCCAAAACCCATTTAGACCCCACCATTCAAGCCATATTGACCAATTTGATCACTTTGACCAAAACCTCCAAATAACATTTAAATGCCTAATTTCCCCAAATTTACCTCAAATTTCCATCAATTTGGTCCCAATTTCCCTCAATTTCAATTCTAAACTCAAATTCACCATTTAAATGACCAATATAAACCAAATACAAGCTTAATTTTCCCATGCTTTGAGCCCAATTTTGATCTAAGTCAAAACCCCAACATTGGCCCTATGACTTGGTTCCACCAAATTAAACCCCATAGCCTACTAAATTTCCCCCAATTTGAATCATAAACTCTTCATAAAAATCCTTAAAACTAAAATTTATCTTCAACTGGACTTTTGAATCCTAAATTTCATTTAATTTTAATCTAAGTTCAAAAACTTCAATTTTGCCCCAAATTGGCCATACCTTAAAATTCCACCAAATTGATTGTCTTAGCCCCAAAATTGACACCCAATTTATTTTTAAAACTCTTCATAATAGTCCTACACATCAAAATTGACCTTAAATTGGCCCTGGTGAATCCTCAATTTCATTTAATTTTGACCAAAGTCCAAAAACCCTAATTTTGCCCCAAATTGGCCATACCTCAAAATTCCACAAAATTGATTATCTTAGCCCAAAAATTACTCTTCATTACATTCCTATTGACCATTTTCAACAATAAATTTGGAATTAGCCCAAGCCCAGCCCAATCTAGACCCAAGTTTAGCCCAACATGCCTAAAATGATAAAAATTCTAAAACACTTCAAATTGAACCCCTAATTGAACTCAAAATAATTTAAATCTTTCACCAAAAATGTTCATTACAATCATCTACACTATGTCGATCAATCAATTGGGCTCAAGGTCATGGCTATCATAACCCTGAATTTGATCAACACCCCAAATCAAGTTTGATCAATTTCATACTTAGACCCAAAGAGAGCTCAAATTGGTACTTAGAGGAGTTTTGTGAAGTCCACACGAAGGTTTAGAAGCAATCCATTTGAGGCCTCACCTCTTGGATTAAGGTATTGGAGCTTCCTCATCTCCTAAGCTTAAATATACTCTCCATTCTTATCTACTTGATTTCATAGCATGTTAGTCATATGGATGTGTTCCTCTAGGTCAGATGCATCTTTAGAAACAGACCACGCCCAATTTGGTTGAGTCTAGGCTGAGAAATTATGGTCAGAAGGTGGACGGTTCTTAGTGCACACTCGTTGGGGACGAAGACCCTCAGCCATCGAATTACACGATTTGTAGATGGACAGATCAGATGGAGTTGGAAAACATTTCGGTCTGTGAATGCACCGCCAGCCAGGTGAAACGCGCCGAATCAAAGCTCGAAGCTTGGCCCATTTGACACTGCCGATGTTGACGTGGTTAAGTAGGAAAATAGGTAATTAAATAATTCAGAAAATGCTTCCTACCTTCAAAAATTCATTTCGTGGTGTAGAAAATGAAAAAAAATAAACGAAAGATACCTTAGTGCTCAATGAATAGAGGATAATAATGTGGATGCATAGTTTATTTTTAATTAATTAAATACTAACTCTAGTATTTTAACTCTCTATGCATGTAGACATTTCACGGTGACTTAATATTTTGGCATGTTGATGCCTCTGTCATGGGGCATATTCTCTGATTTTTGCAAAGTTAGAGATTGCCTCTAGAAAGAGATCCATATTTCTTAAGTTTATGCCTATTATATGCATAAATTAATCATAATAATTAGCATGTTTCTTAGAAAAATCCAAAGAACTTTTGGAAGGTTTATTGTGACCAGAGAACCCTTTGGAGAAATTTTCATGAGCTAAGTAATTAATAACACACTTAACTCTCACAAAACCCTAAAACACAAAGGAAATTAATTTAGAAAAAAAAAATCTAAATGACTTGATTTTGATTCTCCAGTCTGATTTAAAGTTCAGACAACTCCCCATAAAAAATTCAAAATAATTGGAGTTCATTTGATAACTTGATTTTCTAAGTTAAATGACATTTTTGACACTAAAATGGTTTTTAATAATTAAAATATAACTGTCGGCACTATTTTTGGTGTGGAGTTTGCCCGTAAGAAGTTGTCGGTCATCGGAATTGAAATTCCGTTGCCCGCTTCGGAAGGACGTTTTAAAAGATTTAGTTTTGAAAAAGATGAAGTCAAACTGACCCCATAGTTTTCATAGTTTAGATGGAAGAGCACTTTATCTCAAATCATGTATCTATCCCGAAGGATGAAC
>JXCR01142911.1:206489-232289 GCA_002079205.1 Phalaenopsis hybrid cultivar | reverse complement strand
TAATCTAGAACAATAATCATTTGATAATGTCATTCTAACTTGAAAGTTGAAAATATAGAGTTCTATCACCTCTAAAATCACGTTTCACAAAACTACAAAGATTATCCGGAATTTTCTCCACTTGATTTACTTTCTGGAAATTAGCATATCTAGCATTTAAACAGTGTACTCAACATATTTTCACGGTAGAAGGATTTATCCATTCAAAGCTAATATAGCAACATATGGGATAAGTAGAATGAGTTACTACACTACAAATAATTCCTCAATAANTTTTTTTATGTGATATTAAAGATTTGAGTGCTTTGGGTGTAGTAAACATGAAGGTTTAGATGTGAGATATGTCAATACATGACAATTGTGTGCTATATATGTAAATTGCCCAAAGAAAAAAAGATGTATCAATCAGCTAAAGAAAAGGTATAATTTCTTAAATCAATACCAAAAAAATAGNAAAAATGTGTGTTTCACAGTTAGAACAATACTTTTTTTATGTGATATTAAAGATTTGAGTGCTTTGGGTGTAAACATGAAGGTTTAGATGTGAGATATGTAAATACATGACAATTGTGTGCTATATATGTAAATATATGAAAAAAAAGATGTATCCATCAGCTTGAAAAGGTATAATTTCTTAAATCAATACCAAAAAAATAAAAGAAAAATAAAATTTTAAGTTTAGAAACATCAAAGATACGCTGCAGAAGCAACTTTAGCTCGGTCAGCTTCGATCATTGATTTAATATAATATTCTCCAGCTTTATATGATGATCGAACCATAGGTCCAGACGCAACATAACGGAATCCCTGCAATGATTCAGGATGAGAATAGAGAAGCAAGAAGCATCTAATATCTAACAAAAGACAACAAATATATGTGACATAAATTTTAATATTTAGGAAGATTTGCATGCATACCAATCAGTTCTCCTATGTATTTACATATCTAACGACTAAACTTCAATTTTTACATATGTACCGCCTTGCGGCTACCTATGCCTGAAAAGATGGATTTCCCTTTTTAAAAGTTTAAATGGTGAAAATTTTAATGTGATATAAAAGACTTGGATGGTATAAATGTAAAAGGCAAAAGTTAAGTGGTAGATGAGTAAATTCATAGGAATCAAATGGTACGTATGTAAACCCCTAATGTTTATTTAAATAGTGCTCAAATCCTTAACATCAGTATATATATGCCACGTTCCCGGATCAATTGGTAGAGGATCCGCTTTAGCGGTGTAAGTGCCCTCTCGTCTGGGGTTCAAATCCCGCCTCTGTCGACTGTTGCCTTAAGGAGGGGGTACTCGAATATTTAGGCGCATGAGACCCATTCTTTTAATATATATATATATATATATCTGTCTGTGTGTCTGTGTGTCTGTGTGTCTGTGTGGGTGTGTGTGTGAATATTAAACTTTAGGTGCTATACATATAAATACATTAGCATGGTATTCATGTAAATTCCCCAAAAAGAAACAAAAACAAAAATTTTTTATTAAAATGGATTTTAAAATTGTTGGATTTAGTTTGAGACGAATGCAACACGTAAGTAATTTGTATTGCACCTGCAAAAATAAGTCCAATAATTTTAAAATCCACTATGACCAAAAGAATATTAGTTCAAGACTCAAGGCAGGGGTTCAACGCCCTTGATTCTGTTTTAAGATGAGCACGACACATGAACAATCAATCAATTCTTCTATTACACTCATCTAATCAATCAATTCTTCTATTATACTCATCTCAAAACAAATCCAAGAATTTAAAACTGGAGCCCAAACAAAATTTTTATGGCGCATTTACATAAATACCACCCAATTCCTCCTTATTTGCGTATTTCACACTAACTTTGCTTTTTTACATTTATATCACCCAGGCCTTTCATATCACTTCAAAAACACCACCATTTGACATTTTAAAAAGTGATATACACCCTTACTTGCAAATGTAATGTGGCATATCTGTAAAAAAGTTGAAGTTTAGGTGATTGATATGTAAATACATAAGAGTTGAGTGGTATGTATGTAAATCTTTCTTTTTTTCCACAATGAACTAAACTAAAGCCGTGCGTACATACCATGTCCATGCCAATTACCCTGTACTTCTCAAAAGCTTCAGGTGTGATATATTCAGAAACAGGCATGTGGCGTTTTGTTGGTCTCATATACTGGCCGAAGGTCATGACATCAACTCCTGCAGCCCTTACTTTCTCCATTGTGTTGACCACCTGATCAGGAGTTTCGCCACATCCAAGCATTATTGATGTCTTGGTGAGAGTACCGGCTGGAGCATACTCTTTCGCCAGTTTGAGAACATCGAGAGATTGTTTGAAATTGGCTCGATGATCTCTAACCCATCTCTGAAGCTCTTCCACTGTCTCGATGTTGTGAGCAAATACATCCAATCCAGATTTCGCAATCTTTTCAACTAAGGGTGATTCCCCACGGAAATCAGGAACTGCATGTTGAAGAATAAGTGAAAAAAGATTAAGAATTTTTATTAAAAAAAGGTTATTTACATACATACATCAAGTTCCTATGTATTACCACGTGTAACACTCAAACTTTATTTTTTACATTTATACCATCCAAATCATTCATATCACAAAAACAAAAAAAATACCATTATTATAACATTTAAAAGTGAAATACAAATTTTCATCCATGAGTAAGGTGATATGTATGATATGTAAATAGATAGGAATTGAGTGAATCTTCCTTTAAAAAATCAGATAAAGCGGGTGATGCATAAATGATCATAACACAAATGCTTCTACGTCAACGCAATGATGTTGATGAAGGAAGAATTAAGTTCTAGGATTTCCAAATACAATCCAATGCTTTGAAATGATATGAGATGATGGATAACTGATGCTATGTAGTGTTTTTGGGCGCTTTTTTTAGTTTTGTTTCTTCTTTTTTTTTTTTTGAGACTTTTACATGCATACCACACTATTCTTATGTATTTACATATCTAAAACCTAAAGTTCAATATTTACAAGTATAACACTATCATGTCATAAACATATGCATGAAAATGTGTATTTTACTTTTACAAATTCAGTAAGATTGGTATTTTTGATGCGATGTAAAATATTTGAGTGTTATAGAATAGGAACGTTAGGCGTTAAATATGTATATATATAAGAGACGTGATATTTATGTCTCCTCATTTTTAAGGAGGATGCGAGCAATTACTCACTACTAAAGGCTGATCATGGATAAGAGTAAGAAACCAGTGGGAGAGAAGCGCTAATGATCTCCTAAGAGAAATTAATCATCAGAACTAATCATACAAGACCACAACTATGTTGAGATTTCATGCATGCACGTTTGAAATCCATATATGTACTAGAATTGATTGAATCAAACCAAAATTTCAACCAATTGCTGAACAGAATTGAAAGAAAAGAGTAGAGGAAAAACAAAACTATTCACTTTAGACCTTGTTTGACGACGCTTGCCTTTGAAAAAATTCTGTTTAAAAGTAGTATTCGAAGAAGCTGTATTGTAAAGTTTGTTCCCACAAAAGAATAGAAGTGTTTGAATATAACCATGTCACCAACGAAAATAGAGGAGAAGCAGCGAACCGACGAGAATCAAATGAGAAATTAGTACCTAATGCTTAACGTATGGTCGAAAGCAATGATCTCGTCGTGTTCGTAATTTCACCAAAATCTTCGTTGCAGTGGAAGTGAAGTTCGACAAAATTTATCATCCAAACGACTCTTCTCCGTTTTCTCTGTGACCATTGCACCACAATAGAGTTGAAACTCCCCCTCAAACAAAAGCGACAACAGCTTGAAAGATTTGTGGATATAAATATGCAATATTTGGTCAACAACTAAAAGCTAAAAACTAAACTGATCACATTTGATTAATTTGGTTGGATTTCAAACTGAATTACACATCAATTCAGTTTGGATCAATTTTAACAAAAATTTTGTCAGAGTTCATTTTTTTGGATAATTTTTTTTTCAATTTCACTTGGTTTGACCAATCTGTGAACTGATACATCCAAATAAACCAATTGCACGAGCATAATTGTGAAAGAAAGGTCTTCACTTAGAGTAAACTTTTGTATTGAATAGTCAAAGTCATTTGCACAATATTTGACCGCTTATTTATAAAAATGGAAAAAGCAAACATAGCAAAAAAAAATTAAAATTATCAAAAAAGGAGATCCTTAAGCTAATTAGATTACAAGAAAAGGTTCATCTCATTATACCTTATAACAGACCCATTTAAAGCGTGTCCAATTTATAATGTACGATAGTAACTTATTATATATAGGCGGACTTAGATTATGAATTATAGCCATGTTATTCAAGTATCCTAAGATGGACCCAACATAAGATGAGAATACATGTGTTGTAACCTACAATCCATTCCAAACCCCAAAACAAAGGTTGGAAGATACTTGACCGACAAAATAGATCCGATGGCGCCCCCCTTGTTGAATTATTTTTTATAAAGGCAAATCCAATCAAACGTAAAACCTATTTTTTTTGGGGTAAGGATCCCTATCTAGCTTTCCCTTTTTGGCTTCCTTGGCCTTAATGAATGGCTAACACAATTCATCCCCTTAGGCCATAAGTGAGCTCTAATTGAACCCTAAATAATCATATGTAGTTGGGAGCCCAATAGTAACTTCACTCTAGAGCTTAGGAAACCCGAATTTAATCAAACCAACTAGATTCAGTCCTTGAAGACCCTAGACTGAGTCAACCCATAATTAATCCTAATACCCTAGGAATCCTTTTCTAGTGACTTTAGGACTCTCCCAAGGCACTCCTTGAGCCTAGTGAGGCTTTGTCAATTGTGTTCGAGCAAGTCAACATAGTGAAAAAGTGTAAGACATATTAAAAAAATCAAATCCCATTACTCAAACATTTAGTTCATAATGAACTTAATAAACTAATAAGTCACTTGAACCATACATGATTGAGCTGGAGGCTAGCCTACCTTAACTTGACCTAATAGACTAATCTAAAATCTTTTGAAACAACAAATCAAAACCATCGAGTTAAATAAATCAATCTAGCCATGTAACTCCAAAAAAGTCACGTGGCTGGGCAAATCAAAATTTAAATTAAATTAAACATAATTAAGTCAATAAGTGTAATTTACTTATACATGACCTATTAACAGGATGTCTAGTAAAACTTATCTAAGCCCACTTAAATTTAATCCAAATGAGCTCAAATGAATCTAAAGTCAATTTAAATTCAATTTAAACCTAAATCAACATTTTTAAAATCTAGATTGAACTAGTGGGCCCAAGTAAATTGGCCTATTAAAAACTTCAATCCAAATTGGGTTTTGACAAAGGCTTAAAACTATTGCAAACTCATTCCTAACCTTGGGCTAATTTCTTAAGCATAGAGTGAATCAAATTAAAAGAAGTTAATTAAATATTAATAAATAATAAAAATAGATAATAATAAAATTATTTAAAATTTTTAAAATACATTAAAATATCTCAAAAAGATCTTAAGAACTTTCTTAGGACCATTGGTAGTCAGAGTCATCAAATATTATCATTATTGAAATATTTTCATCAAAAAAACTTAAAAATGAATTAATTTCTTAATTAAATAACTCAATAGTCAAACTTAAACTTTAAAAATCATCGTAAATAAAAAAAAAGAAAAGTTATCAAATTTAAATCACTTAGTCTTACAAACAATGAGAATCCAATAAAGTTAAAATTAAAACACTTTAACTATTATTAAATTTTTTGAACTTTTAAAGTTCAAATAGATTAAATAAATCATATAAAACTTAATTAAACTCCAAATGATCCCAAGTTTTTATAGGAATGTTAGGAGGATTTTCCAAACCTTCCTTTAAATTTGCAAATATTTTGGAATTTATTTCAATTACAAATAATTTTTGGAACAAATTCTAAAAATTCAAATTAAATCAAATTTAATCTAAGTATTTATGTAGATCTGTATGTGCATGCGTGCATGTGTGAGCACCAAGATATATTCATTACAGTGCTCAATTTCCTTGTAAATAGTGATTATATTAGGGAACAATAAAATTCAAATGTAACTAATTGATTTTATTAACTATTTTTATAAAATCAAATATATTAATAATTTATATGCACTTCTATATATTAGAATAATCGAACAAAAGATTAAAATTTTCTAGAAATAGTTTTGGAAATTTTAGGAAGATATGAAAAATAAAGTATAATTTAGGAATTAAATTTTAATTTATCTATTGTTATTTTTAGGTATTATATATGGCTTGATCAATTGTAGAATTTCACGTTCAACAACAGCTCTAAGGAAACAATAAGGATACAATCATAGTTTCAAATTGATTAAAAAATAAATAAATTTGGAAAAAACAAATAGAATGCACAAATAAAAATATTTGATGTTTAATATTGACCTTGAGTACCAAATCAAATGCCACTACATTTAATCCACACCTTTAGCTATAAAATGAGAATTATGGAACAAATTGAATAAAAACACTAAATATAGTACGCCCACAATATGTTTCTCCCTTACAACAAATCAATAGTGATTTAGTCCTACAATAACCTTTTAGGGTCATATGAGTAGCAACTAAGTGGACTTACAGGTACAGTTTTATATAAATTAATGGAAATCATCAAATGGAGTCAATTATAAATGAAGAGTGTTGGTGTATTAGGTCAATAGTATTAGCAAAATTGGCAGGATTCCAAATATGAGAGGTGACTATACATTAAATATCCCAATAATTAAAGCTATTGTTTTCTCTAATTTGTTTCCTTATTATATCTTCAATTATGCTAATTTATAAGCCTTATACATTCAATCAATAACATAAGAATTGGTTTCCTTTTAAAATATTATCGGAGTTAATAAAAAGCAAGCCACCCTCCCGACTCCACATAACTTGCCTGATAGACTCACATCCACAACACACACTCGATCTCTCCTACTACTAGCTTGCAACCCCCAAAACCCATGAAACTAGCTCAGGCCTCCTGGACCAAGCTTAAGTATCCACTGAGCGCTCGCATGCCTTGTCCCTTTTACACCAACCACAAGTTTTAGTCGATACTAGCCATTTATTGCCCTAGCCAATATCTTTAGAATCAGATCAAATGTTAAATCGGTGGAAATTAATATTCAAAGGTTCAACTGAAAGTTTAACCTTGATATGATAAATATTATTTAATTACGTCAAATTTGTAATAATGATGAGAAGTGCCAATATGTATAAGTGCACACCATGTGTATCATTGATATATAACATACATGCATGAATTAAGTTNTCAACTGAAAGTTTAACCTTGATAATATAAATATTATTTAATTACGTCAAATTTGTAATAATGATGAGAAGTGCCAATATGTATGTATGTAAGTGCACACCATGTGTATCATTGATATATAACATACATGCATGAATTAAGTCTAAGAAATTGACATTCCAACACCATCTCCTTATTGTAATTTCAATTCAAATTGGTTAACCCGTTCTGAACTTAAGGTTTCAGTGGTTTGAATGTTGATTTTTATAGGTTGATTCCGGTTCCCTCCAAATCTAATCATTTAATTGGATTGAACCTTTTCAGGAGCAATTCTTGACATGGCCAGTTGAAATGCCTGGTTTGATCCAATGTTCACAACCATGGCTAGCCTCATCTACATGCTAGCCTCATTGACATCCCATCTACACTTGCANAAATCTAATCATTTAATTGGATTGAACCTTTTCAGGAGCAATTCTTGACATGGCCAGTTGAAATGTCTGGTTTGATCCAATGTTCACAACCATGGCTAGCCTCATCTACATGCTAGCCTCATTGACATCCCATCTACACTTGCAACATGCCCCAATCATTATGATTTCTCTTCAAGCTAACTACTCTCCTTCACTTTTGTAGTTTTGCATGTTAGCTTTTCTTGCTGCTCACTACTCTTCTATCTTTCTCCTCTACTATTCAATGTTTTACAAGTCATTACCTGACCTCTTCTCTTCTATGTAGTGTTTGTCTTACATGATATCATGAGATTGCTAAGGCTATGTGGAATCTTCTAATCTAGAACAATAATCATTTGATAATGTCATTCTAACTTGAAAGTTGAAAATATAGAGTTTTATCACCTCTAAAATCACGTTTCACAAAACTACAAAGATTATCCGGGATTTTCTCCACTTGATTTACTTTCTGGAAATTAGCATATCTAGCATTTAAACAGTGTACTCAACATATTTTCACGGTAGAAGGATTTATCCATTCAAAGCTAATATAGCACCATATGGGATAAGTAGGATGAGTTACTACACTACAAATAATTCCTCAATAATCGCTTAAGTTTAATATTAGCTTAGATTGGATTTTGCAACAACACTATAAATTATCATAATAATCAAGCACACGTCGACAAGATCCATTATATTAGTTGTTTAAATTGAAGGCATCTTACTCATTGGAAGAGGATATCACAATATTGGTAAAATATTATTTGCAAAGGTGCTTTGTCACCAAAGATTGGGGACTTCCCCAATATGTTCTTGAATTGAGTTCCCAATCTAAGTAGGATGAGTTACTACACTACAAATAATTCCTCAATAATCTCTTAAGTTTAATATTAGCTTAGATTGGATTTTGCAACAACACTATAAATTATCATAATAATCAAGCATACGTCGACAAGATCCATTATACTAGTTGTTTAAATTGAAGGCATCTCACTCATTGAAAGAGGATATCACAATATTGGTAAAATATTATTTGTAAAGGTGCTTTGTCACCAAAGTTTGGGGACTTCCCAAACAAGTTCTTAAATTAAATTTATTAATAGTAAAAATAGGAAGACCTCTTGTCAAAAAAATTGATATTGAACATTTTGAAGAATGTGTTTCCTTTCTTGTAAGTCTGTTGATATTCCTATCAAGTCTCAACATTTTCTATGATGATGAACCCCACAACGATCCACCGCATCAGTGAAAATTAGCTGATAAATTGATTTATCCGGCCAATACCAACCTTGGCATTTCATTTGGAATTATAGTCATGTGACTGCACATGCTATTTCCAAAGAAGAAAATCGGAAAGTTGTTCTACAGAGCTTTAGATATATGAAAAAACCTCCAAGAAAAAAGGTTTTATGAGCTAAATCTAAGAATCTGAATATTGAAGCATTTTCTAATGACACATAATCGATGAAAGAAAGTAAATCTCAGATTATTACATATTATTTGAAGGGAATCTGGTCATCTAAAAAAAGCAATAAACAACCTAGTGTGGTCAGTTCTACAAAGCTACAATTAAGTTTGCATGCAAAATGATGTGCGTTAAAAACACTTTTGGGATAGTTAAGTTTTCCTTTACTCAATTATTACGACAACCTTGTTGTCATCCACATTGCCAATAATTAGTAGGCTAAACAAACTAAACATATCGAAGCAGATTATTATTATGAGAGGAAATTATTACTTATGCTTCAAATTCAAAATAGGTGGCATATATCTTTACCAAAATTAAGGCACCTATTTTTTTCTCCTTAATATAAAAAGCTAAAGCTGATAAATATATATATATATATACTAACTTAAGGGGGAGTGTTGGCATGTTAGGTGGTATATAAGCAACTTTGATAGGACTCCTGATATAAGAAGGTAATTATACATTTAAATACTCCTGACAACATCTCTCTTACTTGTTTCCTTATTATATCCCATAAAAGCCTATTATAGGCCTCACATATTTGGTCAATAACATAGAAATTGATTTCCTCACAAAAAAGTGAAAATTAGCAGTAAACTAAATTGGAAAATCAAAGTTAAAAAAGTACATTATGTAAAATATTAGAACAAACAAGCAAAATATCCTTTCAAATGAAGTGATTTGAACTAAACAAATTAAAAAATGTCAAATGAGTAAACGGCGAATATATAGTTTAGGCATACATATAAGGAAATATACACATCATACATCCTTTAATAAAGCATGCGATAAGAAAGCTGATGAGTACAACATTAAGCATTATAATGCATGCGTGACTCTTCCATAATTTCATGACCATGAGTTAAACAAGATAGGAATCATTGGAATGCACAAGCACTTGTTGGCCATATGAAAATTTCATAGATTCAAAAATGTGGGTTGGAATAGGTCATGGTGGGTTAGAATAGGCCATGATCTAGTACAAAGCATACCCACATAGCCTAATGCAATCCACATAAACCAATCCACCTTGATTCAATACTAGCCATCCTAGATTAGTGCATGATAAGTAAAGCATGTTTGAAAAACACATATTTGGGCAAACATCCTTCTAAGTTGGTAACTGAACTTCAAGAAATCATCTCCAATTCATTGCTCAAGCACTAGATAATCAGACCTCACAATTTGCAAGCTTGAAAAGATGGGCATGTTGAAATTGTAGGAAAGCTTACATGTTGGAAAGATTAATTCTAGATTATAATACCTCAAATGCTGCACGATATGCCTTGAAGGAGCTTTTTTTTATTATTTTTTTAAAAAAAATCAAGAATGGAAAGACATTTGACATGTCCCTATAAAACCATAATCGACTAGTTAATCTTGACCATTCAAATAGTAGAATCAAGGATCATACTTTCATGATCCCGATGTAGCGAAAGAAAGATGAAGCAATTGTTTGAATTCAGATCACATCAAGTATGAGCCGATCTTTCAATCAAAGCTACATAGTCAACACATATCATAAAAATTCAATTAAGATCCAATGATCAAATTAAAAATAGAACAAACACAAAGTTATTCAACAACCTAACTTTGATACCAAATGGCATGGATCTCAAAGCCGAATGGCTTCAACTATTAATCAATTATCCTTGGGATATTTAGTCCAACTTCAAACTTGAAGACAATGTATCTTGATCCTTATTTCTTACCAAACTATCAAAATGCTCTCAATTAAATTGAATCCATTCAACACAAATTTAAAAGAATAAATATGTCTCTTTAATTCATTATACATCTTGCCTAAAATATCAAACTACCTTTCTCTCTAAAAATTATAAATGACACCCACAAGGAATGTGAACTAAAAAATTTTAAAGCTAGATTTTTGCTTTGATTTTGATTTGATCGCAAAACTTTCAAATTCATTAGTTTTGGGATACAATTTCAATCTCTTTATAATAAAAAAATTACAGAAATTGCATATTTAAGGTATGCAATAACGAGAATTATCTAATTAGAGTTCATGATATGATACACATGGATTTAATGGGACATTTACTATAATAAAATTTTGGTGACTGCCTAAGGTTTATACTAAAGTTTCATTAAAAATACGAGTTTCACCCAGAACTTTGTTGAAACTCAACTGAAAGTTCTAAGTTTATAGCAAAGCTAATGTGCTTACCAAATCAAAAATATCAATGAGTTTTAAATATGTTCCAAATGAAACTCAACTGAAACAACTAACACTAAACCAAGACCACTAAACTTCAAAGCCATTGTACACATGAAATTTAATGGGACCTTAGTCGTAAAATTATAATAAAATTTTGGAGTCTACCTAAGAGTTATACTACAGTTTCATAAAAAAACATCAGTTCCAAACGAACCTTTGAGTTTCGCCCAAAACTTTGTTTAAACCCAGCTGAAAGTCCTAAGTTTCAACCAAAGCAAATGAAACTTACAAAATTAAAAATATTAATGAGTCTTAAAAATATTGCAATCGAACTCAATTGAAACCACTAAAACCAAACCAAAAACACTAAACTTCACAACCATCGTAAAGCCATTTAAAAGATATACAATGACTTGGAGAAAGCTCGATTAAATCATTCTTTCTATTTACTAACTTTAGCACAGCAGCTGTCTTCCCAAGGGGATCCAGCCCTTGGAGCATAATTATCCTTCCTATTTTGGGACATTTACATACATACCACCAAAATCCTATGTATTTATATGTCTAACGCCTAAACATTATTTTTTACATGTATACCACCCAAATCTTTCATATCACATAAGAAATACCACCAATTTCACTTTTAAAAAGTGATAACCACCTTTTCATTCATAAGTAATGCGGTATTTATGTAAAAATTGTAGTTTAGCTGTTAGATATGTAAATACATAAGAATTGAGTGGTATAAATGGAAATTTTCCTTTCATTTTGTGTGCTAGAAGCAAATGATCGTTGATGGTATACCTAAGAAGCTATACCGATTTCAAATATTTTCTTGCAAGGGACAATCACAACCTTAAAACACATCGAAGTTCAAACCACATCATGAAAGCATTTTTTGGGGAGCTTCACTTTAAAGTACAGCAAGAAACTTCAAAAGCAAGTTTGCTAAAAATGGCAAAAACCGTAAACTTCAATTTCATTCACATAAACCTTTTTTTTTTAAATCTCATCACTTACAGATGATTTCACCCCAAAAAACGGTAAAGAAAAGGATGGTTAAATTGAAGCACAGATTCATCCAATGCATTATGATAATAGTTATAAAATCAAAGGCTTAAGAAAAATGATTATGAACAAACTTACCCAATGCTTCAATCAAGATGTTTGGCTTCAGTGTCTTGAGCTTCTGAATTGTTTCAGCAAAATGGCTGCTGCCTTGATCAGGCAGATCGTCACGGTCAACACTTGTGATCACAACATAATCTAGACCCCAAGATGCAATTGCCTGAGCAACATTTGTGGGTTCATTTGGATCTGGTGGTGGAGGAAGAGCTGATGTCTTAACATTGCAAAATCTGGAAACATGGTTCATGAAAAATAAAATAACATAATTAAATACTGGTTTTTTGGAAAAAAAAAAAACAAATAATAACATAAAAAACTGCAAAAGCAGCAAAGGTGGCTAAATTTATTCAAGTCCAAGAACCTAAAGCAGTGGGTAAAATAGTAAACACTAAACAATCTATTAGACATTGTAATTCAATGATAGACAGTAAATATATTCTCAAGCATCATCATCAGCTACTTTTTCTTCTATCTCTTGAAGAAGAACCAACTTTAGCTTGTTTTGTTTATCCAACATAACTTGTTTGATTTATGAAATCTGACTTATGATTAGTGTCTACGCATGAAAACATATATAAACATCATGAAACATCCAATAAGTTCAATTATTAGATCCAACTCCAAACTTCGTCCGCTATTCAGTCTCCATTTTGCACGAACTTTAGACTAATTAAACCATCCTCCTTCAACTATCGTGCTTTAATGAACTGTGTAAAATCATCAAATAATTATGATCATTGACCAACTTAGAAGGCTTTCCATCGCACAAAAAACTTGAAATTCTAATGAAAAGAGTTGGCTCTTGTTTTCTTCCAGTTCCAGAAGGGAAAAATNACAAAAGAATAGAAGTGTTTGAATATAACCATGTCACCAACGAAAATAGAGGAGAAGCAGCGAACCGACGAGAATCAAATGAGAAATTAGTACCTAATGCTTAACGTATGGTCGAAAGCAATGATCTCGTCGTGTTCGTAATTTCACCAAAATCTTCGTTGCAGTGGAAGTGAAGTTCGACAAAATTTATCATCCAAACGACTCTTCTCCGTTTTCTCTGTGACCATTGCACCACAATAGAGTTGAAACTCCCCCTCAAACAAAAGCGACAACAGCTTGAAAGATTTGTGGATATAAATATGCAATATTTGGTCAACAACTAAAAGCTAAAAACTAAACTGATCACATTTGATTAATTTGGTTGGATTTCAAACTGAATTACACATCAATTCAGTTTGGATCAATTTTAACAAAAATTTTGTCAGAGTTCATTTTTTTGGATAATTTTTTTTTCAATTTCACTTGGTTTGACCAATCTGTGAACTGATACATCCAAATAAACCAATTGCACGAGCATAATTGTGAAAGAAAGGTCTTCACTTAGAGTAAACTTTTGTATTGAATAGTCAAAGTCATTTGCACAATATTTGACCGCTTATTTATAAAAATGGAAAAAGCAAACATAGCAAAAAAAATTTAAAATTATCAAAAAAGGAGATCATTAAGCTAATTAGATTACAAGAAAAGGTTCATCTCATTATACCTTATAACAGACCCATTTAAAGCGTGTCCAATTTATAATGTACGATAGTAACTTATTATATATAGGCGGACTTAGATTATGAATTATAGCCATGTTATTCAAGTATCCTAAGATGGACCCAACATAAGATGAGAATACATGTGTTGTAACCTACAATCCATTCCAAACCCCAAAACAAAGGTTGGAAGATACTTGACCGACAAAATAGATCCGATGGCGCCCCCTTGTTGAATTATTTTTTATAAAAGCAAATCCAATCAAACGTAAAACCTATTTTTTTTGGGGTAAGGATCCCTATCCAGCTGTCCCTTTTTGGCTTCCTTGGTNACAATCCATTCCAAACCCCAAAACAAAGGTTGGAAGATACTTGACCGACAAAATAGATCCGATGGCGCCCCCCTTGTTGAATTATTTTTTATAAAGGCAAATCCAATCAAACGTAAAACCTATTTTTTTTGGGGTAAGGATCCCTATCTAGCTTTCCCTTTTTGGCTTCCTTGGCNTATAATTTGCACACTCTTGTGCATCCCCTTTATTCTTAAAAATGGGGACCAAAATACTCTTCCTCCACTCCCAGGCATCCTTTTTAGTTTTTAAAATAATATTAAAGAGTTTAGTAAGCCAAGAAACTCTCAGATCTCCATCTTTTTATTTTTTAAAATAATATTAAAGAGTTTAGTAAGCCAAGAAACTCCCAAATCACCTAACATCTTTTTAGTTTTTAAAATAATATTAAAGAGTTTAGTAAGCCAAGAAACTCCCAAATCTGGCAAATATTTCATTAAAATAATATTAAAGAGTTTAGTAAGCCCAGAAACTCCCAAATCTCCCAAATATTTCCACACATTAAAGAGTTTAGTAAGCCAAGAAACTCCCAAATCTCCCAAATATTTCCACAGTTCAATTGGATTCCACCCTTGGTTTTCTTTAAAGCCTCCTCAACTTCTTTTTTGCTAATGCGATGGTAAAAAATTTAAAGCCTCAACTTCTTTTTTGCTAATGCGACGGTAAAAGTGAAACGTTTTATTATTATTTGAGAAACTAACATCACTAAGGTCGATCGTATTTTCAGAAACTTCATTAAAAAGTTTATCAAAATAACTCACCCGCCTATGTTGAATATTTTTTCTAAGAAAAGTTTATTAAAAAGTTTATCAAAATAACTCACCCACCTATGTTGAATATTTTTTTCTAAGAAAAGTACTTTTTTAGATCTTCAATATACTTTACTTTTTTCTTTTCTCTTTGTTTGGCTAGTTTATACATATATTTTTCACTCTCCTTAGTATCTAATATATTATAAAGGTCTTTGTTTGGCTAGTTTATACATATATTTTTCACCCTCCTTAGTATCTAATATATTATAAATATCATTAAAAGCAGAATTTTTAGCGCCACAAATTGTTCTTTTAGACTCCCTGCGGACCGTTTGATATTTTTCCCAATTCTCTAAGCTTTTACATTTAAACCAATTTTTATAATATAACTTCTCATATTTTATCTTTTCTTGCACATTATTATTCCACCACCAACTATTTTTATTTGTAAATATTTTTTCTTTTGATTCTTCAAGCACATCTTTTGCTAATTGTTTAACAAATCAAAACCATCAAGTTAAATAAATCAATCTAGCCATGTAACTCCAAAAAAGTCACTTGGCTTGGCAAATCAAAATTTAAATTAAATTAAACATAATTAAGTCAATAAGTGTAATTTACTTATAAATGACCTATTAACAGGATGTCTAGTAAAACTTATCTAAGGCCACTTAAATTTAATCCCNGCCTAGTGAGGCTTTGTCAATTGTGTTCGAGCAAGTCAACATAGTGAAAAAGTGTAAGACATATTAAAAAAATCAAATCCCATTACTCAAACATTTAGTTCATAATGAACTTAATAAACTAATAAGTCACTTGAACCATACATGATTGAGCTGGAGGCTAGCCTACCTTAACTTGACCTAATAGACTAATCTAAAATCTTTTGAAACAACAAATCAAAACCATCGAGTTAAATAAATCAATCTAGCCATGTAACNAACTAATAAGTCACTTGAACCATACATGATTGAGCTGGAGGCTAGCCTACCTTAACTTGACCTAATAGACTACTCTAATATCTTTTGACACAACAAATCAAAACCATCGAGTTAAATAAATCAATCTAGCCATGTAATTCCAAAAAAGTCACGTGGCTGGGCAAATCAAAATTTAAATTAAATTAAACATAATTAAGTCAATAAGTGTAATTTACTTATACATGACCTATTAACAGGATGTCTAGTAAAACTTATCTAAGCCCACTTAAATTTAATCCAAATGAGCTCAAATGATCTAAAGTCAATTTAAATTCAATTTAAACCTAACTCAACATTTTTAAAATCTAGATTGANATTTAATCCCAATGAGCTCAAATGAATCTAAAGTCAATTTAAATTCAATTTAAACCTAAATCAACATTTTTAAAATCTAGATTGCACTAGTGGGCCCAAGTAAATTGGCCTATTCAAAACTTCAATCCAAATTGGGTTTTGACAAAGGCTTAAAACTATTGCAAACTCATTCCTAACCTTGGGCTAATTTCTTAAGCATAGAGTGAATCAAATTAAAAGAAGTTAATTAAATATTAATAAATAATAAAAATAGATAATAATAAAATTATTTAAAATTTTTAAAATACATTAAAATATCTCAAAAAGATCTTAAGAACTTTCTTAGGACCATTGGTAGTCAGAGTCATCAAATATTATCATTATTGAAATATTTTCATCAAAAAAACTTAAAAATGAATTAATTTCTTAATTAAATAACTCAATAGTCAAACTTAAACTTTAAAAATCATCGTAAATAAAAAAAAAAGAAAAGTTATCAAATTTAAATCACTGAGTCTTACAAACAATGAGAATCCAATAAAGTTAAAATTAAAATNTGAATTAATTTCTTAATTAAATAACTCAATAGTCAAACTTAAACTTTAAAAATCATCGTAAATAAAAAAAAAGAAAAGTTATCAAATTTAAATCACTTAGTCTTACAAACAATGAGAATCCAATAAAGTTAAAATTAAAACACTTTAACTATTATTAAATTTTTTGAACTTTTAAAGTTCAAATAGATTAAATAAATCATATAAAACTTAATTAAACTCCAAATGATCCCAAGTTTTTATAGGAATGTTAGGAGGATTTTCCAAACCTTCCTTTAAATTTGCAAATATTTTGGAATTTATTTCAATTACAAATAATTTTTGGAACAAATTCTAAAAATTCAAATTAAATCAAATTTAATCTAAGTATTTATGTACATCTGTATGTGCATGCGTGCATGTGTGAGCACCAAGATATATTCATTACAGTGCTCAATTTCCTTGTAAATAGTGATTATATTAGGGAACAATAAAATTCAAATGTAACTAATTGATTTTATTAACTATTTTTATAAAATCAAATATATTAATAATTTATATGCACTTCTATATATTAGAATAATCGAACAAAAGATTAAAATTTTCTAGAAATAGTTTTGGACATTTTAGGAAAATATGAAAAATAAAGTATAATTTAGGAATTAATTTTTAATTTATCTATTGTTATTTTTAGGTATTATATATGGCTTGATCAATTGTAGAATTTCACGTTCAACAACAGCTCTAAGGAAACAATAAGGATACAATCATAGTTTCAAATTGATTAAAAAATAAATAAATTTGGAAAAAACAAATAGAATGCACAAATAAAAATATTTGATGTTTAATATTGACCTTGAGTACCAAATCAAATGCCACTACACTTAATCCACACCTTTAGCTATAAAATGAGAATTATGGAACAAATTGAATAAAAANATAATTTATATGCACTTCTATATATTAGAATAATCGAACAAAAGATTAAAATTTTCTAGAAATAGTTTTGGAAATTTTAGGAAGATATGAAAAATAAAGTATAATTTAGGAATTAAANTTGTCAAAAAAATTGATATTGAACATTTTGAAGAATGTGTTTCCTTTCTTGTAAGTCTGTTGATATTCCTATCAAGTCTCAACATTTTCTATGATGATGAACCCCACAACGATCCACCGCATCAGTGAAAATTAACTGATAAATTGATTTATCCGGCCAATACCAACCTTGACATTTCATTTGGAATTATAGTCATGTGACTGCACATGCTATTTCCAAAGAAGAAAATCGGAAAGTTGTTCTACAGAACTTTAGATATATGAAAAAACCTCCAAGAAAAAAGGTTTTATGAGCTAAATCTAAGAATCTGAATATTGAAGCATTTTCTAATGACACATAATCGATGAAAGAAAGTAAATCTCAGATTATTACATATTATTTGAAGGGAATCTGGTCATCTAAAAAAGCAATAAACAACCTAGTGTGGTCAGATCTAACGTGAACCCATATACAAAGCTACAATTAAGTTTGCATGCAAAATGATGTGCGTTAAAAACTCTTTTGGGATAGTTAAGTTTTCCTTTACTCAATTATTACGACAACCTTGTTGCCATCCACATTGCCAATAATTAGTGGGCTAAACAAACTAAACATATTGAAGCAGATTATTATTATGAGAGGAAATTATTACTTATGCTTCAAATTCAAAATAGGTGGCATATATCTTTACCAAAATTAAGGCACCTATTTTTTTCTCCTTAATATAAAAAGCTAAAGCTGATAGATATATATATATATATACTAACTTAAGGGGGAGTGTTGGCATGTTAGGTGGTATATAAGCAACTTTGATAGGACTCCTGATATAAGAAGGTAATTATACATTTAAATACTCCTGACAACATCTCTCTTACTTGTTTCCTTATTATATCCCATAAAAGCCTATTATAGGCCTCACATATTTGGTCAATAACATAGAAATTGATTTCCTCACAAAAAATGTGAAAATTAGCAGTAAACTAAATTGGAAAATCAAAGTTAAAAAAGTACACTATGTAAAATATTAGAACAAACTTGCAAAATATCCTTTCAAATGAAGTGATTTGAACTAAACAAATAAAAAAAATGTCAAAAGAGTAAACGGCAATATATAGTTTAGGCATACATATAAAGAAATATACACATCATACATCCTTTAATAAAGCATGCGATAATAAAGCTGATGAGTACAACATTGAGCATTATAATGCATGTGTGACTCTTCCATAATTTCATGACCATGAGTTAAACATGATAGGAATCATTGGAATGCACAAGCACTTGTTGGCCATATGAAAATTTCGTAGATTCAAACATGTGGGTTGGAATAGGTCATGGTGGATTAGAATAGGAGATGATCTAGTACAAAGCGTACCCACATAGCCTAATGCAATCCACATAAACCAATCCACCTTGATACTGGTCATCCTAGATTTGTGCAAAATAAGTAAAGCATGTTTAAAAAACACATATTTGGGCAAACATCCTTCTAAGTTAGTAACTGAACTTCAAGAAATCATCTCCAATTCATTGCTCAAGCACTAGATAATCAGATCTCACAATTTGCAAGCTTGAAAAGATGGGCATGTTGAAATTGTAGGAAAGCTTACATGTTGGAAAGATTAATTCTAGATTATAATACCTCAAATGCTGCACGATATGCCTTGAAGGAGCTTTTTTGGATTATTTTTTTAAAAAAATCAAGAATGGAAAGACATTTGACATGTCCCTATAAAACCATAATCGACTAGTTAATCTTGACCATTCAAATAGTAGAATCAAGGATCATACTTTCATGATCCCGATGTAGCGAAAGAAAGATGAAGCAATTGTTTGAATTCAGATCACATCAAGTATGAGCCGATCTTTCAATCAAAGCTACATAGTCAACACATATCATAAAAATTCAATTAGGATACAATGATCAAATTAAAAATAGAACAAACACCAAACTTAAAGTTATTCAACAGCCTAACTTTGATACCAAATGGCATGGATCTCAAAGCTGAATGGCTTCAACTATTAATCAATTATCCTAGGGATATTTAGTCCAACTTCAATCTTGAAGACAATGTATCTTGATCCTTATTTCTTACCAAACTATTAAAATGCTCTCAATTAAATTGAATCCATTCAACACAAATTTAGAAAAATAAATATGTCTCCTTCATTCATTATACATCTTGCCTAAAATATCAAACCACCTTTCTCTCTAAAAATTATAAATGACACCCACAAGGAATGTGAACTAAAAAATTTTAAAGCTAGATTTTTGCTTTGATTTTGATTTGATCGCAAAACTTTCAAATTCATTAGTTTTGGGATACAATTTCAATCTCTTTATAGTAAAAAATTATAGAAATTGCATATTTAAGGTATGCAATAGTGAGAATTATCTAATTAGAGTTCATGATATGATACACATGGATTTAATGGGACATTTACTATAATAAAATTTTGGTGACTACCTAAGGTTTATACTAAAGTTTCATTAAAAATACGAGTTTCACCCAAAACTTTGTTGAAACTCAACTGAAGTTCTAAGTTTATACCAAAGCTAATGTGCTTACCAAATCAAAAATATCAATGAGTTTTAAATATGTTCCAAATGAAACTCAACTGAAACAACTAACACTAAACCAAGACCACTAAACTTCAAAGCCATTGTACACATGAAATTTAATGGGATCTTAGTTGTAAAATTATAATAAAATTTTGGTGTCTACCTAAGAGTTATACTACAGTTTGATAAAAAAAATATGAGTTCCAAACGAACCTTTGAGTTTCGCCCAAAACTTTGTTTAAACTCAACTGAAAGTCCTAAGTTTCAACCAAAGCAAATGAAACTTACCAAATTAAAAATATTAATGAGTCTTAAAAATATTGCAATCGAAACTCAATTGAAACCACTAAAACCAAACCAAAAACACTAAACTTCCCAACCATCGTAAAGCCATTTAAAAGATATACAATCACTTGGAGAAAGCTCTATTAAATCATTCTTTCATTTGAACNACTATAATAAAATTTTGGTGACTGCCTAAGGTTTATACTAAAGTTTCATTAAAAATACGAGTTTCACCCAGAACTTTGTTGAAACTCAACTGAAAGTTCTAAGTTTATAGCAAAGCTAATGTGCTTACCAAATCAAAAATATCAATGAGTTTTAAATATGTTCCAAATGAAACTCAACTGAAACAACTAACACTAAACCAAGACCACTAAACTTCAAAGCCATTGTACACATGAAATTTAATGGGACCTTAGTCGTAAAATTATAATAAAATTTTGGAGTCTACCTAAGAGTTATACTACAGTTTCATAAAAAAACATCAGTTCCAAACGAACCTTTGAGTTTCGCCCAAAACTTTGTTTAAACCCAGCTGAAAGTCCTAAGTTTCAACCAAAGCAAATGAAACTTACAAAATTAAAAATATTAATGAGTCTTAAAAATATTGCAATCGAACTCAATTGAAACCACTAAAACCAAACCAAAAACACTAAACTTCACAACCATCGTAAAGCCATTTAAAAGATATACAATGACTTGGAGAAAGCTCGATTAAATCATTCTTTCTATTTACTAACTTTAGCACAGCAGCTGTCTTCCCAAGGGGATCCAGCCCTTGGAGCATAATTATCCTTCCTATTTTGGGACATTTACATACATACCACCAAAATCCTATGTATTTATATGTCTAACGCCTAAACATTATTTTTTACATGTATACCACCCAAATCTTTCATATCACATAAGAAATACCACCAATTTCACTTTTAAAAAGTGATAACCACCTTTTCATTCATAAGTAATGCGGTATTTATGTAAAAATTGTAGTTTAGCTGTTAGATATGTAAATACATAAGAATTGAGTGGTATAAATGGAAATTTTTCTTTCATTTTGTGTGCTAGAAGCAAATGATCGTTGATGGTATACCTAAGAAGCTATACCGATTTCAAATATTTTCTTGCAAGGGACAATCACAACCTTAAAACACATCGAAGTTCAAACCACATCATGAAAGCATTTTTTGGGGAGCTTCACTTTAAAGTACAGCAAGAAACTTCAAAAGCAAGTTTGCTAAAAATGGCAAAAACCGTAAACTTCAATTTCATTCACATAAACCTTTTTTTTTTAAATCTCATCACTTACAGATGATTTCACCCCAAAAAACGGTAAAGAAAAGGATGGTTAAATTGAAGCACAGATTCATCCAATGCATTATGATAATAGTTATAAAATCAAAGGCTTAAGAAAAATGATTATGAACAAACTTACCCAATGCTTCAATCAAGATGTTTGGCTTCAGTGTCTTGAGCTTCTGAATTGTTTCAGCAAAATGGCTGCTGCCTTGATCAGGCAGATCGTCACGGTCAACACTTGTGATCACAACATAATCTAGACCCCAAGATGCAATTGCCTGAGCAACATTTGTGGGTTCATTTGGATCTGGTGGTGGAGGAAGAGCTGATGTCTTAACATTGCAAAATCTGGAAACATGGTTCATGAAAAATAAAATAAAATAATTAAATACTGGTTTTTTGCAAAAAAAAACAAATAATAACATAAAAAACAGCAAAAACAGCAAAGGTGGCTAAGTTTATTCAAGTCCAAGAACCTAAAGCAGTGGGTAAAATAGTAAACACTAAACAATCTATTAGACATTGTAATTCAATGATAAACAGTTAAATATATTCTCAAATATCATCATCAGCTACTTTTTCTTCTATCTCTTGAAGAAGAACCAACTTTAGCTTGTTTTGTTTATCCAAAATAGCTTGTTTGATTTATGAAATCTGACTTATGATTAGTGTCTCCGCATGAAAACATATCTAAACATCATGAAACATCCAATAAGTTAAATTATTAGATCCAACTCCAAACCTCGTCCACTATTCAGTCTCCATTTTGCACGAACTTAAGACTAATTAAACCATCTTCCTTTAACTATAGTGCTTTAATGAACTAAGTGTAAAATCATCAATTAATTATGATCATCGACCAACTTAGAAGGCTTTCCATCGCACAAAAAGAACTTGAAATTTAAATGAAAGAGTTGGCTCTTGTTTCCTTCCAGTTCCAGAATGGAANGTCTACGCATGAAAACATATATAAACATCATGAAACATCCAATAAGTTCAATTATTAGATCCAACTCCAAACCTCGTCCGCTATTCAGTCTCCATTTTGCACGAACTTTAGACAAATTAAACCATCTTCCTTTAACTATCGCGCTTTAATGAACTAAGTGTAAAATCATCAAATAAATATGATCATTGACCAACTTAGAAGGCTTTCCATCGCACAAAAAGAACTTGAAATTCTAATGAAAAGAGTTGGCTCTTGTTTCCTTCCAGTTCCAGAAGGGGAAAAAAAATAAAAAAGTAAAATTATAACAATAATAGCGACTCAATCCAAACTCACCTGCAACCGCGGGTGCAGGTATCGCCAAGGATCATGATGGTAGCCGTAGCGGTCCCCGTCTCGCCGCCGGACCAACATTCTCCAAGGTTAGGGCACTTCGCTTCCTCGCAGACCGTGTGTAAATTCAGCTCCCGCAACTTAGCCTTGATAGCCGCGTACTTCGCCCCGCCAGGAATTGTCGCTTGCATCCATTTCGGCTTGGGAAGAGGTTTCTTCTTCGTTCCAACTTCAACAGAGTAAACAAAGTCTGATAGCTCCGGCGACTCTGCTTCAAGTCGGCGGCGGAGCTCTGCAAGTGTGCGCGGCGCCAACGCAGGTGAAGAATCAGCATCTAGGGTTTGGAAACAGAGAGAAGGGGTGGAAGAGATTGATCGAAGAATGGCGGGGCGGAAAGAGTGGAGGGATTTGGCGAGGGAGAGAAGGGGCCGAGGAGGACTCATGGCTTATTTCTCTTCCTCCCAATCACAGTCCCCAATCCCACATTAGATCAGGTACCATGAAAAAAAAAAACAAACATTTGCAATTATTATTATTTTTATTTATTTATTTATTTATTTATTTATTTATTTATTTATTTATTTATTTTTGTCTTAGATGCTCAGCCCAAATTTAATTAATGAGCAATTACAAATCAAGGCAACAATTAGAAGGGGCTACAAGGAGGTAAAATGAGTANGGGGAGGACTCATGGCTTATTTCTCTTCCTCCCAATCACAGTCCCCAATCCCACATTAGATCAGGTACCATGTAAAAAAAAACAAACATTTGCAATTATTATTATTATTTTTATTTATTTATTTATTTATTTATTTTTGTCTTAGAGGCTCAGCCCAAATTTAATTAATGAGCAATTACAAATCAAGGCAAAAATTAGAAGGGGCTACAAGGAGGTAAAATGAGTAAGCATAATATAAAATACAAAAGTACTCAAAAGTAATATACATAATAAAAAAGGAGGAGGGGCAATTTGAGCTCTATTTAGAACTAAGATGTTATTTTACAGTATTTTATGTCACTGTCATAAATCACACAAATTTAGGCCACATGTTATGGGTTATGCATACAAGTCATTTAGGACTAGGAGATTGATAACCATCATTGCTCTAAATGTTACTCGTCACATATAGAGCAAAAGTTCAAGAAAAAATATAATTCACCAAAAGCAATGATTAAAAACAAATCAGAATGCTCTATCCAACAATCCGCTTGACATGCGTAAAATTTATGACATTTTTTCTATGTTTTTTGGTATTTACTTTTACTATTTGTATCATATTTATACATTTCCGAGTATTTTTATATTTAATTATAGGTTACATATATTAATGAATCAATTATACATAAGAACTAACACAATGGAGGCACCCAATTTCATTCCAAATCATACATAGGTGCTCATATCGGGATCAAATGGTGGAAATGATAGATAAGTGTCACTTTAAGATGCACTGGTGTATTTACTCCACTTATGAAGTGGTTGCGCCATTACAGCGCAGATGTGCCACCTTAGTGGCGTGGGTACACCATTTCTGCCGCCTCCCACATACAACACATAGAAAAAAACAGAGAATCTTTGTGCCACTTCATGGAAACCTTGTTTCAAGATGTGTGACACACATAACAGTGTNAACCATCATTGCTCTAAATGTTACTCGTCACATATAGAGCAAAAGTTCAAGAAAAAATATAATTCACCAAAATCAATGATTAAAAACAAATCAGAATGCTCTATCCAACAATCCGCTTGATATGCGTAAAATTTATGACATTTTTTCTATGTTTTTTGGTATTTCCTTTTACTATTTGTATCATATTTATACATTTCCGAGTATTTTTATATTTAATTATAGGTTACATATATTAATGAATCAATTATACATAAGAACTAACACAATGGAGGCACCCAATTTCATTCCAAATCATACATAGGTGCTCATATCTGGATCAAATGGTGGAAATGGTAGATAAGTGCCACTTTAAGATGCGCTGGTGTATTTACTCCACTTATGAAGTGGTTGCGCCATTACAGCGCAGATGTGCCACCTTAGTGGCGTGGGTACACCATTTCTGCCGCCTCCCACATACAACACAGAAAAAAACAGAGGTGCCACTTCATGGAAACCTTGTTTCAAGATGTGTGACACACATAACAGTGCGAACTCTAAAACATTAAAAGAGGTCCATCGCCGATGAGAGTTAGGGCTATTATGGATCATGTGGCATACCCGTGATAGTCTTATGGCTACTGATGTTCATAGGGAATGTACTTGTTTATGTTTTACTTTACTATATTCTTATGTTAATTTTACATGCTTTTAGAAGGTATTTGTGTTGTTTTTAGTAGGATTTAGGAAAGAAACGTCATCGTAGCTAAAGAAATTCAAAAAATTTGTTAAGTGAAGGA
>JXCR01142911.1:141216-187207 GCA_002079205.1 Phalaenopsis hybrid cultivar | reverse complement strand
CCCCACACACATGACTAACCACTCTCATGACTCACTTAAGCACACCATTAGCCCTAACTCACTTGGATAGGGACTTCACCATGCTAACCTAACTAAACCACCTGATTTCCCTCAACATCCAAACCCTTCTTGGTGAGTGAACACAACCCCAAACCATGAATTGACCCAATTTAACCCAAAATAGCTCTTCCCCCATTCCATTTCAATCTAAGAGACTTCACCAAAACCAAGCCCTGACCTCCCTAAGTCAGATGGTGACCCCTACCTGGTCGGTCGGCCACCTTGGCTGCCGGAAAATCCAAGTCCAAACGCTTCACCTAGGCCAAAACTAAAAATTGAACCCATCCAAGCTGCCTCATTCCAATTGCACACTTGAACTCCTCTTCCATTCACCTAACAAACTAGAGCCACCTATTGGTCCTCCAAGCCTCTCTATTTAAACTCACCCTCCACTGACAAGGGGGGAGAGCTTGAAATTTCTTGAGAAGACTGCCAAATTGATCCCAGAGCTTCTTCAAGACTCACTGAGTTCAATCTAACCATCCTTAAGCCCTCAAACCCACTGCTTGAGCTCAATTTCGGAGCTCAAAATCAAGCCTGAAACAGAACATCCCTCTAGACTCCACCAAATTCAAATTAATTGCACCCACACCATACCGTGAGTGAGAGAAGAAGATCCCCCACAAAAGCCCCATCACTAGACCACCCTAGGGTAGACTTTAATCTAACTCCTAAATTAGCCTTGGTCGATTTCATACATAGGCATTTCACCACGGCTTCAGGCTTCATCTAGGAGCTCTTTGGACTCAAGGCAAGCTTTTGGAAGCACCCAATCGATACCGCACCTCTTGGGCAAAGGTATTGAACTCTCCCCTTAAACCGAGCTACATTTAATTCTCCACGCTCATAGACTAGATTTAAGGTTTGATTAACATTATGGATATGTTCTCTTAATCAAGACGAGTCTATAGGAATAAGCCACACTTAATTTGGTTAAGTATCGAGAGAGATATTAAGGTTTAAAGTTGTACGGTTCTCAGGCTAGGGATTTGGTGACGATGAATGGACGTTGTCTGTTTTTGCGTGTATTGGACGGACGGTCATGATGGAGTTGAATGAAGGAGTGGAACATGAACTACGGGTCAAGTCGGCGCTGAGGTGTCTGGCGACATCGAACCAGAAGGCGCCACGTGGAAAGCTCAGAGACGCTTGAGGTGGCACCACATCACTTAAGTAGAAAAATAGGGATTTTTCTTATTTATTTAAATGCCAGAACTTCAAAAATCCATATCTTGGCGTAGAAAAAATCACAAAAATAAAATAAAAATACCGTCTTGCTTAGTGAACAGAGGAGAATAATGTGGAAATGGTTTCATATTTTTTTGATGCATGTATGATTTTTAATTAATTAAATGGTGTTTTTATTATTTGAATTCTCCATTTGTATAAACATTTTACCATGACATGATTTTTGGGGCTTTGATTATCTCTGTCATGAGGGATCTTCCCTGATTTGTCCAAGGTCAGAGGGGATCTCTAGAGAGAGATCTCTCTTTTTTAAGTATATCTTGCCTATTTTGGTAAAATATTTATAAAAGTTAAAATACTCATCAGAAATATACAAAATTTGTTTTGATAGGTTCACTGTGGTCAAAGGACCAACCCTGATACTGCTCATACCACCGGATGCTAGAAGAGGTCGACCAAAACCAAGAAAGCTAGAAGAGGTCGAGCATAAGGACCATCCCTGGTACTGTCCATAACACCAAATGCTTGGCCACACAATAGAAAACTGTTTTATCTTCGAGGTTGGCTTGAGAGGAATTTCAAAAGTGGAAATGTAATGATTCTGAAAGAGTATTTGAAAGAACCTGAAAAAGGTTTCGCAAATATGATTTCGGTCTATTTAATTAACTTCTACACAACCACACTGGAGCTCAAAAAAAAAAAAAGTTACACTCTTCAGAAATCTCTAACTGACCTAAAAGTAATCAAAGGAAAGTCAATCGACACTAAGCTGGAGAGGCTCCGAGCCAATATTGCATGATTATCTAAAGAACAAAAAAATATATATGAATGATGAAAATTATGATGTGTCATATTACATAGACGAAGGATTAATAGAAATCAATGTCATTGAAACCCGAGCNATGATGAAAATTACGATGTGTCATATTACATAGACGAAGGATTAATAGAAATCAATGTCATTGAAACCCGAGTCGAGTTATCTGCATGTGACGCTCTGTCTTCTGGTGAGGAGAACGTCGCGGATGAGGGGCAAGGGGCCATCTATCAAAGGGATGAACAGATCAGTCGTCTTAAAAAGAAAATTAAAGAAATGATAGCCACCATGATTGCAATGCAAAGACGGTGACAATCACCGCATATGGTACCTCCAGAAATAAACCTGCCAGAAATCACTCGTGTTGCAGATGGAAGAAAAGAGTTCACCTTCGATGAACAACCAAAAAAGGATTCAGTTCAGGATCCAATGCATGAAAATGAAATTAAACAGATGGTCGAACAACATTTGAGAAAATCCTAAGATCAATCAAAAGGAGGGGCATCAACTCTAAAGGGTAGGCCCTACCCAAAGGAGTTTGAGGTCATCCAGTACGCCATGGGTTTTGTACCACCTTTTTTCAAAATATTTGATCGAATCAGAAACCCTCGACAACATGTTGCACACTTCCGAGCAAGCTGTTGTAATGCGGGGGGTAACGAAGCAATTTTGTTCCACCAGTTTGTAAGTAGTCTTACTGGAATCGCCTTTGATTGGTATGCAGAGCTACCAAATGGTTCAGTAAAGGCATTCATAGAAATGGAAAACCTTTTTGTCAGCCGATTTACCGGAGTTCAACATCACATCACTGTTGGTGATCTTTTGGTAGAGATGCAAAAACCGGATGAAACCTTGGTGGAGTACATCCTACGGTGGAGAAATCTCAGCATCAGATGTGAGCTGCAGTTGCAAAAGCATCAAGCAGTTGAGATTCTTCTAAAGAGCATCCATAGTCCAGAAGGTTTTACAATCAAAACATTCGAGAAGTTACTTAACAAAGCCAGGAATCTCCAAGGAGAAGCTAAGCAATTTGGTTTTCCAAAAAAGTATGAAGAGTCAGAACCAATGAAGATATTCAAGGCAAAATCTGGGGCAGTTGCTGTGGTTAGCAGGGGAAAACGACAATTGCAAATACAAGTCGAACAACGTCAACGAACCTTCCAACGTTCTCATCAAAATTTTTCAGTTATCATCTCAACAGAGACCTTACTGGACAGACGAAAGACAAGTTCTAATTATAAATGCTCGATCAAATGGGATATACTGTTTTAAAGATGAAGCGGCAAAAAAGATGTTCCGCAGTCTGATCAAGAATCTCAAGTTCAGGTTGCTCAAGCCGAAGAAGCCTGACAAGGTCAACAAGAAAGGACATCCAAGATATTTCTCATACCACAGATTCATTGGACACACTATAAAGGAGTGTTGCAGTTTCAAAGACTTGCTCGAGGAGAATTTCAAGAATGGAAAAACAATGATCCCAAAATTTGACAGAATCTGAAAGAGGTTCCATCAATCTGATTTCGGTCGATCCTATTGTCCCAATTGACCCCTATGCAGCTGATGTCGAATTAAACATAGTTCAGGCAAAGGCTTCAAAGGAAAAGGGCGAGCCAGATCCAAACAGTTTCNTGCAGTTGCAAAAGCATCAAGCAGTTGAGATTCTTCTAAAGAGCATCCATAGTCCAGAAGGTTTTACAATCAGAACATTCGAGAAGTTGCTTAACAAAGCCAGGAATCTCCAAGGAGAAGCTAAGCAATTTGGTTTTCCAAAAAAGTCTGAAGAGTCAGAACCAATGAAGATATTCAAGGCAAAATCTGGGGCAGTTGCTGTGGTTATCAGGGGAAAACGACAATTGCAAATACAAGCCGAACAACGTCAACAAACCTTCCAACGTTCTCATCAAAATTTTTCAGCTATCATCTCAACAGAGACCTTACTGGACAGACGAAAGACAAGTTCTAATTATAAACGCTCGATCAAATGGGATATACTATTTTAAAGATGAAGCGGCAAAAAAGATGTTCCGCAGTCTGATCAAGAATCTCGAGTTCAGGTTGCTCAAGCCGAAGAAGCCTGACAAGGTCAACAAGAAAGGACATCTAAGATATTTCTCGTACCACGGATTCATTGGACACACTATAAAGGAGTGTTGCAGTTTCAAAGACTTGCTCGAGGAGAATTTCAAGAATGGAAAAACAATGATCCCAAAATTTGACAGAATCTAAAAGAGGTTCTATCAATCCAATTTCGGTCGATCCTATTGTCCCAATTGACCCCTACGCAGCCGATGTCAAATTAAACATAGTTCAGGCAAAGGCTTCAAAGGAAAAGGGCGAGCCAGATCCAAAAAGTTTTCGTACAGGCTAGAAAGCAGAAGTTCATACCTTCCCCTATTAGGAAATGGTAGGGTTTATCTTTTTACTACTCAATCGATGTAAATGAGGACTTTAGCAGGATCGATGTTAGTCTGTCTCATCCCTCCCACCGCGATGAATGAAATAAAAGAAAGTTTGTTGTTGTCTAAAATTGTTCAATACTTGAAAAGCTCATCATCCCAAAAAAAGTTTTTTTTAGATATTTTGATATGAATATAACTTCCGGAGAGAATAAAATTAATGTCCTAATAACTGAGTCATCCACTTTAAAGAATTTAGATTGGGTCTTAAGACAATTTTAAAATAAGATAANGTACAGGCTAGAAAGCAGAAGTTCATACCTTCCCCTATTAGGAAATGGTAGGGTTTATCTTTTTACTACTCAGTCGATGTAAATGAGGACTTTAGCAGGATCGATGTTAGTTGTCTCATCCCTCCCACCGCGATGAATGAAATAAAAGAAAGTTTGTTGTTGTCTAAAATTGTTCAATACTTGAAAAGCTCATCATCCCAAAAAAAGTTTTTTTTAGATATTTTGATATGAATATAACTTCCGGGGAGAATAAAATTAATGTCCTAATAACTGAGTCATCCACTTTAAAGAATTTAGATTGGGTCCTAAGCCGATTTTAAAATAAGATAGTGTCGTTGAAATACGAGTAATTGACTCGGGATATCATGCGCCTTTTAATTTTCTGTCATGTGACTGGGTACTGACTTTTGAATGAGTTATGATATCCCAGAATTCAACTTAAGAAACATTTGAGGATTATTAGTCAAGGGAGTTTATACATTCAAAATCTTAAAACAAATGTGTTCAACCAGATATAATAATTCTCAGAAAATAAACGGAGCAAAGAAAAAAAAATGTGTGAAACTCCCTTGAGAAGAAGCTTGAGAAGAGCATAAAAGCAAAAATTGCTGTATGAGTTCAGACGTTCAAAATCTTTAAATCATGCTCTACCAGATATAGTAATTCTTNACGGAGCAAAGAAAAAAAAATGTGTGAAACTCCCTTGAGAAGAAGCTTGAGAAGAGCATAAAAGCAAAAATTACTGTCTGAGTTCAGACGTTCAAAATCTTTAAATCATGCTCTACCATATATAGTAATTCTTAAAAAAAACATGGGGAAAAGAAAAAAAGAAGAAGAAAAGAAAAAAGATTGTGTGAAAAGTTTGATCCAAAAATCAAAGCAAAAAGAAAAGTCTCCCTAAGAGAAGGTTGAGGTGGACGTATAATAAAAAATTGGTGTTTTAGTTTCNAAGAAGAAGAAAAGAAAAAAGATTGTGTGAAAAGTTTGATCCAAAAATCAAAGCAAAAAGAAAAGTCTCCCTGAGAGAAGGTTGAGGTGGACGTATAATCAAAAATTAGTGTTTTAGTTTCCTAATTAATGAGACTTAAAATGCTCTCTTAAGAAAATTCTTTCGATATTATATTCAAGAAAAAGTTCAACGATCTTGAGACTTTTGGTCGGTTATTAATTGGCTCGGAAATATATTTGAAAAACNATATTATATTCAAGAAAAAGTTCAACGATCTTGAGACTTTTGGTCGGTTATTAATTGGCTCGGAAATATATTTGAAAAACAAAAAAAAAATATTTTGATCGCACGATCAAAATTTAAAATCTTCTTAGGCTCAGAAAGAAAAAATTAAAGAAACGATGATGATATTAGCAATTAATGGAAATTCAACCCTGTAGTCATATCCTTCAGTACCCAGCAAATACAACTCCAATGTCAATTTGAAGAACTTCAGAAAAATTTCTCAAAGACAACTTCAACAACCTTTATAGAATCTGCAACAAATCAAATGATGACTGCTACAAACNTAGGCTCAGAAAGAAAAAATTAAAGAAACGATGATGATATTAGCAATTAATGGAAATTCAACCCTGTAGTCACATCCTTCAGTACCCAGCAAATACAACTCCAATGTCAATTTGAAGAACTTCAGAAAGATTTCTCAAAGACAGCTTCAACAACCTTTATAGAATCTGCAACAAATCAAATGATGACTGCTACAAATGAAGCTACAAACTTGTGGCCTCTTCAGCTGTGGTGTCCGTAGAATAACACATCTTTATGTGTACTTGAAAGAATATAGTTTTGATAGTACCTTAAGGAATGGGCCATTTTCTACACTTTTCATTTGTCAGTGGATGATACTTCAAGAAGTATCGTGCTTCATGATGTTTCAGAGACAAATACTTGTTCTTAGAAGCTCAGAAGTCGTGTTTGCCTGAAATTGGGTCCAAATCTTAACAAAAAGAAAAGAAAAGAATAATCAATAAAAGAAAAACTCATAAAAAATCAAACAAAAAAAGCGTAGCAACGAAACTCGAGGTCCCAAATCTTTCCGCACCACTGTCAATCTTCATGAATTCCACGAATTTCCCATGAATTCAAAACACGATATTTTAGAGGAAGAGGATTCAGACATTTGATTCTGCATTCCTTTGCAATGGTTTAAATATCAAATTTTAGAGAAAGAGGATTCATACATCTGAGTCTGCATTGCTTTGCAATGGTTCAAATATCAAATTTTAGAGGATGAGGATTTCAGACATCTGATTCCACATTGCTTTGCAATGGTTCAAATATCAAATTTTAGAGGAAGAGGATTCAGACATCCAATTATGCATTGCTTTGAAATGGTTCAAATATCAAATTTTAGAGGAAGAGGATTCAGACATCAGATTCCGCATTGCTTGGCAATGATTCAAATATCAAATTTTAGAGGAAGAGGATCCAGACATCCGATTCTGCATTGTTTTGAAATGGTTCAAATATCAAATTTTAAAGGAAGGGAATTCAGACATACGATTCTGCATTATTTTGTAATGGTTCAAATATCAAATTTTAGAGGATGAGGATTCTGACATCCCATTCTGCATTCCTTTGCAATGGTCCAAATATCAAATTCTAGAGGAGGAGGATTCCGACATCCGATCCTGGATTGCTTTGCAATGATCCAAATATCAAATTTTAGAGGAAGAGGATTCTGACATCCGATTCTACATTGCTTTGCAATGATCCAAATATCAAACTTTATAGGTTGAGGGAATAAGCTCTTCGATTAATTTAAGGCATCCTATCCTCATCTTCGAGATCAGTTTAAGACCACCTTAAATAGAGTAAGGCATTTGATTCTTCTTCTAGGATCCATGCCCGAATTTCAATTCCCATTTTGGGATCAACACCTAAATCCCAATTCTCATCCTCTAATATACACCTGAAACCTGATAACTTGAAATCCACCATCTAATCCTCAGTGAGAATTCAGAATTCTCATTTGGATTGGATATTCACTTGCCAATTCCTCAGCATAAATAACTGTCACCCAATTCTACTCTTCGTTCTAGGTCTGTTGACTTAGAAGTCTGTGTTGGTTTGGTTGATCTTGTCGGTCACTGCAATACACGCAGTGTGCTTGCTCGGCACACCCCACCTATTGGGGGTTCATTTGTTGACCTCATTTTTTATTGAGGTCTAGCTTTTTCCTCTTTAGTAGCTAAGGGTCTAGCCATAAGACTTTCCTGTTGACCATTCAGGAACCATCATCATTAGAAATTCTAAACGCTTTTCTGCTCAACTTGAAGTTCCACATGTTGGTCATGACCTCTAGCACTTAGTAGGTGGGGTCAGTATGGAGGAGCTCAAGGAGAGTCCCCATAGGATGGTCAAGCCTTAGGGTTAACCCTGGGTGGTCTGGTTTTGGTTAGGCTAGCCTGCACACACCTTCTCACATACCCCAAACCTTAAGATCTCTTTAATTTGGTCACCTGACTCCTTTTGGGAAGCTCATATGGGTGGCCTTAAACCCCTAGTCCTTGGCTAAGAGGGTTAGGACCAGCATATTGAACATCCAAAATGAGTCCTCATATGGCTCCTATTGGTTTGGCATGGCTTCATGGCTTACTTGCCCATTCTAGTCAAAAATCACCAATTTACCAAAATGCCCATACAGTCCTAATTTTTGCTAAAATTCCCAAATTTACCCAAAATACTCAAATTTATTCAAAAGTCATCTCATATCACTTAACACTACCTAAATTGGCCAAAACTCACCAAAATTACCAAATTTCCAAAAATTGCCAAAAATTACTAAAATGCCCCTCATGACTCAAAAATTCAAAAATTTCAAAAATTCCCAAATATTCCCAATTTCAATTTTTAATCATCAATTTGACCCAATTTGACCAAAATCCCTAATTTACCCTTAAAGGCCCAATTTCCCAAATTAGCCCTAATCTTGGCAGAATTAGCCACAATCTTGTTCAATTTCAATTTCAAATCAAAATTCGGTACCCCCAATTCAAATCTAAATAAAATTTCAAGCTCAATTTGACCCAATTGCCAACCCAATTTCACCCAAATCAAAACGCCCCAATTTTGACCATATGACTAACTCCACCAAATTGACCTTCCAATTCAAATCAAATCACTTGAAATCCTTTCCAAACTCTTCATGACATATGCCTATACCAAATTCAACATTCAAGTAGCCCAAATTTTAGCCCAAATTTTAGCCCAAATTCAATCTCAATTTTAAAAGCCCAAGTCTTTAAGTCATTCAAAAAGCCCAATTTCAATCAAAAGCCTATATGATGATTTTCCTCCCCATCATCCCTTTAATCAAAATCATTCCCTAAGTTCTAAATCCATAATCAGACCATTCTAAATCAAACATCATGCCAAACTTCACCAAAAATACCAAATAAATCCAAAATCACTTCTCAAGAAAATTAGCCAAGTCAAGGACAACCCATGAAGCCATCTCCAAGCCACATGCAAGCCATATGACTCATGCTCATGTCATCATGCTATCTTCGGCAAAAGGAGGAGCCTCTTTAGTGGTCCCCTCACACATGATTAACCACTCCCATGACTCATTTAAGCACACCATTAACCCTAATCCACTTGGATGGGACTTCACCATGCTAACCTAACTGAACCACCTGATTTCCCTCAGCATCCAAACCCTCCTTGGTGAGTGAACCCAACCCCAAACCATGACTTGACCCAATTTGACTCAAAATAGCTCTTCCCTCATTCCATTTCAATCCATTACATTTACACATGGCCAACCCCAATTGACTTCACCAAAACCAAGCCCTGACCTCCCTGAGTCAGATAGTGACCCCTCCCTGGCCTACCAGCCACCTTGGCTACCGGAAAATCCAAGTCCTAAATCATCACCTAGGCAAAAACTCAAAATTGAACCCATACAAGCTGCCTCATTCCAATTTGACACTTGCACTCCCCTTCCCTCCACCTAAGCATCCAGAGCCACCCACTGGTTGTCCCAATTGAAGCCTTCAAGCCCCTCTATTTAAACTCACCCTCCACGGCCAAGGGGGAGAGCTTGAAATTCGTTGGGGAGACTCTCCCAAATTGATCACAGAGNAATTGAAGCCTTCAAGCCCCTCTATTTAAACTCACCCTCCACGGCCAAGGGGGAGAGCTTGAAATTCCTTGGGGAGACGCTCCCAAATTAATCTCAGAGCTTCTTCAAGACCCACTGAGTTCAATCTAACCATCCTCAAGCCCTCAAACCCACTGTTTGAGCTCAATTTTGGAGCTCAAAATCAAGCCAAAAACGGGACATCCCTCTAGAGTCAACCAAATCCAAATTAATTGCACCCACGCCATCTCCTGAATGAGAGAGGAAGATCCCCCAGAAAAGGCCCATCACTAGACCACCATAGGGTAGACTTTGATCGAACCCCTAAATCGGCCTTGGTCGATTTCATACCTAGGCATTTCACTACGACTTGAAGCTTCATCTAAGAGCTCTTTGGGCTCAAGGNCCCTCAAACCCACTGTTTGAGCTCAATTTTGGAGCTCAAAATCAAGCCAAAAATAGGACATCCCTCTAGACTCAACCAAATCCAAATTAATTGCACCCACGCCATCCCCTGAATGAGAGAGGAAGATCCCCCGGAAAAGGCCCATCACTAGACCACCATAGGGTGGACTTTGATCGAACCCCTAAATCGGCCTTGGTCGATTTCATACCTAGGCATTTCACCACGACTTGAAGCTTCATCTAAGAGCTCTTTGGGCTCAAGTCAAGCTTTTGGAAGCACCCAACCGAGGCCACACATCTTGAGCAAAGGTATTGACCTCTCCCCTTAAACCGAGCTTCATTTAGTTCTTTAAGCTCATAAACTCGATTTAAGGCTCAATTAACCGTATGGATATGTTCTCCTAGTCCAGATGAGTCCATAGAAACATATCACACTTGATTTTATTAAGTATCGAGAGAGACATATCGCACTTGATGGTTCTCGGGCTAGGGATTTGGGGACGATGAACGGATGTTGTCCGTTTCTGCGTGTATTGGACGGACGGTCATGATGGAGCCGGACGAAGGAGTGGAACATGAATTGCAGGCCGAGTCAGCGCTGAGGTGTCTGGCGACACCGAACTAGAAAACACCGCGTGGAAAGCTCGGAGATGCCGAGGTTGAGGTGGCGCCACGTCACTTAAGTAAGAAAATATGGATTTTTCTTATTTATTTAAATGTCAGAACTTCAAAATTTCATATCTTGGTGTAGAGAAATCACAAAAATAAAATAAAATTACTATCTTGCTCAGTGAACAAAGGAGAACAATGTGGAAATAATTTCATATTTTTTTGATGCATGTATGATTTTTAATTAATTAAATGGTGTTTTCCTTATTTGAATTCACCATTTATATAGACATTTCACCATGACATGATTTTTTGGGCTTTGGTTATCTCTGTCATGAGGGATCTTCCCTAATTTTTCCAAGGTCAGGGCAGAGATCTCTCTTTTTTTCAAGTATATCATGTCTATTTTGCTAAATAATTATAAAATTTAAAGTACTCATCAGAAAATTGCAAAATTTATTTTGATAGGTTTACTGTGGTCAAAGAACCCTAGAAAAAATATAAACTTATTTTAACTCATTATAAATAATCTTAATTGTCACCAACCCTAAATAGTGAAATAAATTTAATTGTGAGTAATTATAAATGTAAATGATATAAAAATCATTATCCACTATAATTTATAGCCAGAGGAACTCCCTCATAAAAATTTTAAGTCAATTAGAGTTAATTTGACCACTAAAATTGATTAATCAAGTGAAATTGCATTTTTGCATTAAAATATTTATAATAATTAAAATATAACTCAAAAAATTACCAAATTGGTTTTGAGAGCTCTTTATGACCTGATAAACCTAAGAAAAATGAAATTGTCGTTAAAATAAATAGTTAATTTTTAAGCTATTTTTGAGCATTTAAATAATTAAAAATCATAAAAATTACAAAATTGTAAAAACACACTAAAATGTCACATTTGGCTTCTTGATCACTTGGGACCAATCAAAATAATTTTCCTAATTTTCTAAGTCAAGATATCAATTTTAAAGGCATAAAAATGAATTTTCTCTAATTTTTTACTAAAATAATTCTGATAATTAAAATATAAATAAAAAAAAATATGAAACTTGTTTCTTTGTGTTTCCTGGACTCAGAGAGACTTAATAAAAATATAAAACCTAATTTTTTACTTAAATGATATTTATATTTCATTAATGCCTAAAAAAACAAATAATTTTAATAATTACATTAAACTTCTAAAAATTATGAAAATTAGTCCAAGTGGTCCTCTGACCTAGGTGAGCCTCCAATAATTTTATTAAAGACAGAAGTTTTGTTTGGTTGAATTATTAAATTTTCACTAAAAATCCTTATTTTTGCATTAAAAATAATTATAAAATTATATAAAATTTTAGAGAAATCACATTTTCTCCTCTGATGTTTTATTTAACCCATGAGCTGGGAAAAAAAATTATTAAGTCATTTGAGTTCAATTTAATGAATTATAGGGTGTTAAGGACTTAGGGGCAAAATGAGTAATTTTGGAATTTAAGACTTAATTAATATTTAGGCTTAACCAAAGGGTTAAATGGGCAACAAATAATCTTAATTGTTATGTTTTGATGATTGAAATATGAAAGGGATAAATTGTAGTAGNACCACTAAAATTGATTAATCAAGTGAAATTGCATTTTTGCATTAAAATATTTATAATAATTAAAATATAACTAAAAAAATTACCAAATTGGTTTTGAGAGCTCTTTATGATCAGATAAACCTAAGAAAAATGAAATTGTCATTAAAATAAATAGTTAATTTTTAAGCAATTTTTTAGCATTTAAATAATTAAAAATCATAAAAATTACAAAATTGTAAAAACACACTAAAATGTCACATTTGGCTTCTTGATCACTTGGGACCAATCAAAATAATTTTTCTAATTTTCTAAGTCAAGATATCAGTTTTAAAGGCATAAAAATGAATTTTCTCTAATTTTTCACTAAAATAATTCTAGTAATTAAAATATAAATCNTTTTTACTAAAATAATTCTGATAATTAAAATATAAATAAAAAAAAATATGAAACTTGTTTCTTTGTGTTTCCTGGACTCAGAGAGACTTAATAAAAATATAAAACCTAATTTTTTACTTAAATGATATTTATATTTCATTAATGCCTAAAACAAACAAATAATTTTAATAATTACATTAAACTTCTAAAAATTATGAAAATTGGTCCAAGTGGTCCTCTGACCTAGGTGAGCCTCCAATAATTTTATTAAAGACAGAAGTTTTGTTTGGTTGAATTATTAAATTTTCACTAAAAATCCCTATGTTTGCATTAAAAATAATTATAAAATTATATAAAAATTTAGAGAAATCACATTTTCTCCTCTGATGTTTTATTTAACCCATGAGTTGGGAAAAAAAATTATTAAGTCATTTGAGTTCAATTTAATGAATTATAGGGTGTTAAGGACTTAGGGGCAAAATGAGTAATTTTGGAATTTAAGACTTAATTAATATTTAGGCTTAACCAAAGGGTTAAATGGGCAACAAATAATCTTAATTGATGTGTTTTGATGATTGAAATATGAAAGGGATAAATTGTAGTAACCAATCTCGCTTTGGTCTTATGAAGGATAAACTTGTAATTTCTTAAAATTAATGAAATTTGGAGGAATATTTAAATAGGAAAGATATTAAAGTGAGGGGTTTGATTTTGGAAGATCAAAACTCACTGATTTTAAACCCCAATTGATGGTGTATGATTCATGATAATGATTAAGAACATAAACATTTAAGATTCTTTTCTTAAAATTGTAAATCTACTCATTAAGCTTTTAGGGCTTAATAGTGAATTAGGTCTAATCAAAATTTTGTTTAGAGGTTTAGAAAATAATCTATAACTAATTTAAAACCTTTTAAAACACTACAAGCCCATCTTTAAAATCAAAGTGCTAAGTTTCTTAATTAGGTCAAATTGCCTCTAAGAGTCTTTACCTATATAATTTATATATAAAACACCAACTGATAATTACCCCATCCTTAGGGTTGGCTAGATCATCAATTCATTGAGCATAAGGGTATGATAAATATGAGTTATTAAGCNAACGATAAGACTGGACAGGTACACTTTTATAGCTTACAATACATTCTTTTCTTGCACTTTCTCTACTGCACTTGTAATGCTTATAAATTTGCATGTTAAATAACAATATCACCCTGCATGTCAAAACTGAAACTTTTAGGATAGCCACAAAACTAAAATTGAAGCCAAAACTAAAAATCAAAACAAGATAAAATTCACCGCGCATAACATTTAACATATAAGACAATTCAAAATTTAATCACAAATAGAACAAAACAAAAAGTGCAATTAAATTAAAACGTCTCTATCGGATGATCGGGAGTCCCTCGGAGGAGGTAACATACGGTTGCTAACGAGATTTCCCACTGTCTAAATGAAAGAATTGAACTCATTAAGTTGAGCTTAGTGAATTCAATTGAACTAAGTGAATCCAAAAGAAAATAGTGGTGCCGAAACGAGGAAAACTATAGAATCCTAATCGGTGTCGCTCTAATCAACTTTAACATCCCCCATAATATTTAAATAACTATATTCATAAGCAACATTTGATTCGTCATCATAACTTGACACATTAGAAAACTTAAACTCATCACAACAAGGAGTTTAGAGTTAGCATTGTGGGCAACACAATCATCTTCAACAACAAAACATGTCTACACCAGTTAAACATGTCCTTAGAGTTAAACAACAATCCATAGAACTTCGAGGTTATTTACCTAGTATGACATACATCCTCAACTTATCTTTAGGCCTTTTTATGGTTCTATTATACAATATAAGCCTTAACTCATTTTAGGATTTCGAGGTTGTCGTTCGTCGCGACCTAAATCCTCATATCTTTCAAGCTATTTGTGTGATCGTTTCACACAAATATAAGTCTTAGTTAATAAAGTTGGCAGGATGAAATATTCAACATTTATATTCTCCAAAACTGAAGCCAAATAATATGATAGCTTGAGAAGCCACTGAGGTTCTCCTCAGGATTCGTGACATCTCCTAATTCTTCTTCCTTTGGATGCCAAAAATAAATGTTCCAAATTTAATTCATTCCCATTTTACACATCTTTGTCTGATCTTGTTGAAAAGTCCTATACTTTGAAATTTCTGAAGATAATATCCCCTGATTTTAATCGAGAGTTTTTTTAGAAAACTTCAGTTATCTAAGATGTAATTAACTATAGGGGATTGNATTAGAAAACTTAAACTCATCACAACAAGGAGTTTAGAGTTAGCATTGTGGGCAACACAATCATCTTCAACAGCAAAACATGTCTACACCAGCTAAACCTGTCCTTAGAGTTAAACAACAATCCATAGAACTTCGAGGTTATTTACCTAGTAAGACATACATCCTCAACTTATCTTTAGGCCTTCTTATGGTTTTGTTATACAATATAAGCCTTAACTCATCTTAGGATTTCGAGGTTGTCGTTCGTCGCGACCTAAATCCTCATATCTTTCAAGCTATTTGTGTGATCGTTTCACACAAATATAAGTCTTAGTTAATAAAGTTGGCAGGATGAAATATTCAACATTTCTATTCTCCAAAACTGAAGCCAAATAATAGGATAGCTTGGGAAGCCACTGAGGTTCTCCTCAGGATTCGTGACATCTCCTAATTCTTCTTCCTTTGGATGCCAAAAATAAATGTTCCAAATTTGATTCATTCCCATTTTACACCTCTTTGTCTGATCTCGTTGAAAAGTCTTATACTTTGAAATTTCTGAAGATAATATCCCTTGATTTTAATCGAGAGTTTTTTAGAAAACTTCAGTTATCTAAGATGTAATTAACTATAGGGGATTTCCCTTATAGGAAGTTTTTTCGAACCTGACCCCTATTTAATTTTTCATATTAAATAAAGGAACTTTTAAGCTTATAATAAAATGGTTTTGCAGACCAAACAAATATCATACATTTTTTAGTTTATTTGATTGAGTCTCACTATCAAATCATGTGCTTATCTTTCGGGATAGATACATAGCTTGAGGTGTAGTGCCCTTTCATCTGAACTTCGAAAGGTATGAGATCAGTTTGATTTCGTATTTTTCTAAACTTAAATATATATATATAAATTAAATTTCCCTCCAAAGCAGGCAACGGGATTCCGATTCGGGCAACCGATAGCTTCCATAGGACGACCCCCCTCAAATTGTGTCGATACCCATCAAGACTTCAATAATATAGCTAATTGAGGCGCCTACCATATCCTGTTGACTGACAAAGCTTNAAACTTAAATATATATATATAAATTAAATTTCCCTCCAAAGCAGGTAACGAGATTCCGATTCGGGCAACCGATAGCTTCCATAGGACGACCCCCCTCAAATTGCGTCGATACCCATCAAGACTTCAATAATATAGCTAATTGAGGCGCCTACCATATCCTGTTGGCTGACAAAGCTCGATGAAATCCTACTAAGCCCATCCACTAAGCCCGAGAGTAGCAAATCTCTAGGCCTATAAGAGTGAAATACTATGTACAATCCCCACTCATGTATGGGCACAAATGTAACTTCACTTATTACACCCCTTTTGCATATAAATAGAAAGTCATTTTATAAACAAAATATTACAAAAATCTTTCATTCCACTCTTCATTATTGTTCTCGCTTTCTCTCTCTCTCTCTCTCTCTCTCTCTTTCTCATATTTTATGNATAAACAAAATATTACAAAAATCTTTCATTCCACTCTTCATTATTGTTCTCGCTTTCTCTCTCTCTCTCTCTTTCTCATATTTTATACTCTATTTCTTGGGTTTGATTCAGATGAAAAATTTGTATTCAATAATATATATGTTGTTGACCTCACTTTTGGTTGATGCCTAGTCTTTCTTCCTTAGAGGCCTAGGATCTAAGCCAAAGGACTTTCTTGTTGCCTATATTCCTAGAGGACTAGTGATGGAACCCTCACCTATAGAAATTCTGAAGTCTTCTTTGCTCATCTTGAATCTCTAGCACCTAGTAGGTGGGACCAATATGGGGGAGCTCAAGAGGGGTTCCCCATAGGAGTGTCTGACCTTAGGGTTATCCCTAGGTGGTGTGGTCTTGGTCAGTCTTGCACACACACACTTGTACTTGCACTCACAACCTAATCCCTAACCCAAACATGCTTAGTTGATCCCTTACTCTATTGGAAACTCATGTGGATGGTCCCCCAAACCATTAGCCCTACGCTAGGGTTTAGCTAAGACCAGCACATGGAGAATCCATAGTGGGAGTTCCCTTGGTTTCATGGCTCAAATAGGTTACCTCATGATTAACATCCTCATTGAATCCTAATTTTACCAAATTCTCAATTTTGACTCTTTTTGGTCTCAAATTTCACTAAATTACCAAATTGCCCCTAAAANTTAGTTGATCCCTTACTCTATTGGAAACTCATGTGGATGGTCCCCCAAACCATTAGCCCTACGCTAGGGTTTGGCTAAGACCAGCACATGGAGAATCCATAGTGGGAGTTCCCTTGGTTTCATGGCTCAAATAGGGTGACCTCATGATTAACATCCTCATTCAATCCTAATTTTACCAAATTCTCAATTTTGACCCTTTTTGGTCTCAAATTTCACTAAATTACCAAATTGCCCCTAAACCCTATATTTTCCAAAAATTCCCAAAATTACCCAAATTCTCCAAATCTCTTCAAAAATTATTTCAAACTATTCAAAATCACTCAAATTGACCAAAATACCACAAATTTTCCAAATACCCAAAATTGCCAAAATACCCTTAAAATACCAAAAATTCCCAAAATCTCCAAAATCACTCCAAATGTCTCCAAAATTAATTTGAATCATTCCATTGGGCCCAATTTAACCAAATTGACCCATTTTGGCCAAAATCCTCAAAATGCCCCTAAATGCCCAAATTCCCCAATTGACTCTCAATGCCACCAAATTGAATGCAATCTCCCCCAATTTCAATTCCAAACTCAAATTCATCATTCCCAATCTCAATTGAAACCAAATACAAGCCCAATTGAACCCAATTCCAAGCCCAATTGCAAGCTCAATCTAAAAGCCCCAATTTTATCCATAACCTTGAATCACCCAAATTGAGCCCCATGATCAAACCAATTTCCCCAAATTTGGATTTTAAATTCTTCATAAAACTTTCCCAAGTCAGTTTGAACAATAAATTGACCCAAATTTAAAATCAAAGATCACCCAAATCCAACTTAACCCAAAATCCCCAATTTTGGCCAAATACCCAAATCCAACAAAATTGAACCTTTTAACCCCAAAATCTCCACCTAATTGATATCCAAAATTCTTAATGGCAATCTTTTAGATCAAATTGGATCATCAATTGAACCATGTCCAAACCCTAGCCCAATCTAAACTCAAGTCAAACCCAAATGCCCAAAATTAATCATATGGCCAAATTCCACCAAATTGACCTTTCAAATCAATTCAAAATCAACCAATTGATATCCAAAACTCTTCATGACAAGTATTCAAGCCAATTTGATCAATCAATTGAGCCAAATTCAAAGTCTAACCAAACCCAAACTCAAATCCAAGCTCATGACATGATTTTGAACTCAAACCATGCATGTTACCAAACCTAGCCAAATTGACCAACCCAAGCCCATCACAACCAACATTTGGACCCTAAAAACCAGCCTAGATCCACCTAGCCCAACCTAGTTGAGCCATAAACCAAGGGTCCCTTAATTTATGGGATTTCTTACCAAATGAAGCTAAACCAAGGGAAGATCCTCCACCAGCCTTCCCAAGCCCCAAGTTAATCACAATTAAGGCTCCTCTGAGATCCCTGAGCCAGCTGAGCACCTCCCCTGGCGGCCTGGCTGGTCGACCTAATCACCAGAGAACCCAAAAACTAAGAGCCACCCCACATTAAATCAAACCCATTGCACCCATCCAATGTGTCCAACTCCAATTGGTCTTTGGTGCCGCTCAGTCTTCCACATTAGCAACTGATTGCACCTAAATTGAGGCCCAACCAGCCATCTCAAGCTCCTCTATTTAAACACCAACCCTTCACGACCAAAAAAATATACCATTCAAATCCTTGGGGAGACTCTGCTAAAATCTTTCCAGAGCCTCTTTAAGCTTTCCTAAGTTCAATCCCACAGCCATCAACCCTCCATTTTCACTACCAAATCCCAATTTCTCACTAGAAATCCAGGGCAGATTCTGACCATTTCCCAAAACTTCACCAAACTCCAAATTGAAGTGCTTTTAAGNCACCTAAATTGAGGCCCAACCAGCCATCTCAAGCTCCTCTATTTAAACACCAACCCTTCACGACCAAAAAAAGATACCATTCAAATCCTTGGGGAGACTCTGCTAAAATCTTTCCAGAACCTCTTTAAGCTTTCCTAAGTTCAATCCCACAGCCATCAACCCTCCATTTCCACTACCAAATCCCAATTTCTCACTAGAAATCCAGGGCAGATTCTGACCATTTCCAAAAACTTCACCAAACTCCAAATTGAAGTGCTTTTAACCTTCACCAGAACTTAAGGAGAAGTTTCTCACTCAAATCCCATCACTTTAAGCCATCCAACCCACTGTTTGACCAAGGCCGCACCACCTGTTGGTCAAGATCATGCTTGAAGCTTACACCAGAGCAAGCTGACACTTCGAGGAGGTTTGTTGGATCCTACTAAAGCTTCCACAAGCATCTGATTGAGGCCTCCCCTCTCAAACTCAGGTATAAACCTTAAACCCTAATTTTTTTGCTAGGTTTGGGCCTTTGTTAAGAAAATTTTGATTTCATAAGCATGTAGTTGTATATATGTGTTCATCTTGAGTAGATGAAGGTGTAGGAATAAACTCAAAGTAATTTGGTTGAGTCTAGGCCTAGATCTTAGGGTTTAAAGTCAAGCGGTTCACGAGTTATGGCTATCGGGGACGATGACAGAGAGCCGTTGGATCACACGTGTATCGGTTGGACGGTTGGGATAGTGCCAGACGAGAAGATGGAGCGGGAACCAAGAGCTGACGAGGCAGCTATGTGGAAGGCTGCGCCGAATTAGAAAGCGGCGCGTGGAAAGTTCATTACATATAAGGTTGACGAGGCGGGTGATTGGGTTAAATAGGAAATTAGGATTTTTGATTTGTTTAAATTCCAGATCTTAAAAAATTCATAACTTGGTGTAGAAAAATCATAAAAATAAAAGAAAAATACACAATTGCTCAGTGAACAGAGGAGAATAATGTAGAATAAAAATAAAAATTATTTGATGAGTCTCTGATTTTTAATTAATTAAATACTTTTTGGAGCATTTTAATTTTAATTAGCTAAATCATAATCATCATTGCTTGAGACTTTAGAGCTTTGTTCTTCATGATATTGGAGGTATTTTGTTATTTTTCTAAAGTCAGAAAACATCTCTACACATGTAACCCTAATTTCCAAGTGCNTTTTAATTAGCTAAATCATAATCATCATTGCTTGAGACTTTAGAGCTTTGTTCTTCATGATATTGGAGGTATCTTGTTATTTTTCCAAAGTCAGAAAACATCTCTACACATGTAACCCTAATTTCCAAGTGTAGATTTCTATTTTGCTTAAAACAATTATATAAATTAAAATATAAATCAGAAAATTATGGGACTTATTTAGGTAGGTTCCTTATGGTTAGAGGACTTTTGGAAAATTTTAAATTAAGTTTTAATATTTATGTAAATTACTATAGTTAATTAAACCCTAAAAATTTATAAAAATTAATTTAAATTTCATCTATTTTAAAAATTAACAAAAATCATTCCACACTGTAAATAACACTTATTTTAACTCACTGTAAAGATTTAAAATTTATTTGATTTAATTTAAGAACTAAAATTGATTTTTCAAGTAAAATGGTATTTTTGGCATTGAAATAATTTTAATAAATTAAATATAATTGGAAAAATTATGAAAAGTGGTTTTCTTAGTTCCTTGTAATCAGTAAAACTTATGAAAAATAAAATTTTTTTAAATAAATAGTTTGTTTTTTTAGCCTATTTTGAATAAAAAAATAATTAAAAATGATTAAAATTTTCAAAAAAAAGGAAAATGGTCCAAGATATTTCTAATTGCTTCTTGATCATTTGGGACTCACTAGAATATTTTTCCTAATTTTTCTAAATTAAATATAAATTTTTAAAGGCAAAAAATGTATTTTCTATAATTTTTCATTAAAATAATTATAATAAATAAATTTAAAAACACAAAAAATGAAAGTGTGTCTCTTTGAGTTCTCTAGACTTAGAGAGATTTAATAAAGATATAAAAAATAATTTTTCTAATTAAAACATATTTTCTATTTAATTAAATCATTAAAATCAAAAAATAATTTTAATAATTAAAATATAACTTTAAAAATTATAAAACTTTGTCCGAGTGGTTCTATGACCTAGGTGAACCTCCAATACTTTTCTCATGACCAAAAACTTTACTTTGATTTGTTAAATAAATTAATATTGACAATATTATTTTCTATGTTAAAATAATTATTTAAATTAAAATAAATTTTGAAAAATTACATTTTCTCCTCTGATACNAATACTTTTCTCATGACCAAAAACTTTACTTTGATTTGTTAAATAAATTAATATTGACAATATTATTTTCTAAGTTAAAATAATTATTTAAATTAAAATAAATTTTGAAAAATCACATTTTCTCCTCTGATATTTTAATTGACCCATGAGTGGGGTACTCTAAAAATTTTAAAGCCATTTGAGTTATATTTGATAAGTTATGAAGTGGATAGCCCTAAGGGCAAAATGGTAATTTTAAATTTTGACGCCTTAAATAAAATTTAAGATAAACCAAAGAAAAAATGTGTATATTTGATTCTAATGAACTCTTTTTTATGTTTGAAATATAATGAGTTAAGAGGTATAAACCAATTTGCCACCTTTTCATGATAAGGGTAAAACTGTAATTTTATAAATTATTATGACTTGAAAGTCAATTAAAATTAGGTGATTTTAAAGTGATGAGCATACGTTAGGAATATAATAATTCACTTATTTTAAGCTCATAATTGGTGATAGTATGATTTGTTGATAAGAATATATCCCACTTAATTTAATATTTTTAATAATTGCAAATTTACCCATGAAAGTTATTAAGGGCTTCATAGTGAGCTAGACTTGATATTTAAACTCGTTTAATGAGGTTTAGAAAAGAAAGACATGATTGATTAACATATTTAAACACTACAAGCCCAATTTTAGTGATAGGTACAAAATCTTTAATGACTTAAGGGCATCTACTTACATAACTCTTAAGTAAAATATCAACTGATTAATTGAGTATCTTATTCTTGGGATAATTAAAATATCAGGTTCACTGAGCATAAGGTATATTAATTCATTGAAACTAAATTTAAAACTTGGGATGATCAATTGAACAATATAATTGGTTCAAATGAATTCGAAACATTTCAAAAGAATTTAAATGTTGTTAGGGACTGTTATCCAAACACTTTTATAATCATTTGGATATTTTGATAGACAATTGAACTTATTATCCTTTGTTCCAGAAAATCATCTACTAAGGCCTTTAGAGACACGATAAGTTGTGACTTCAGGTTTAGTAGCTATACTTGCATCTACCCTTGCAATTTATTTAGATTCCCTGCAAAATTATATATATGTTGCAAGCTCCAACATTTCATTAGGAGCAACGAGAAGNTTTTATAATCATTTGGATATTTTGATAGACAATTGAACTTATTATCCTTTGTTCCAGAAAATCATCTACTAAAGCCTTTAGAGACACGCTAAGTTGTGACTTCAGGTTTAGTAGCTATACCTGCATCTACCCTTGCAATTTATTTAAATTCCTTGCAAAATTATATATATGTTGCAAGCTCCAACATTTCATTAGGAGCAACGAGAATATGACAGATACGCTTTTACAATTTTATTTATTTTTGTCATTTACTGCAATTTACTTTCGCTTTAAAATATTATACATGTTTGGTTGTGAACATTACTTCACCTGCAAAACAAAAAACAACTTTCCAAAATGAATCAACTTTTTCAAAATTAAACAACATTTTCAAAACCAAAACAAAAANGCTTTAAAATATTATACATGTTTGGTTGTGAACATTACTTCACCTGCAAAACAAAAAACAACTTTCCAAAATCAATCAACTTTTTCAAAATTAAACAACATTTTCAAAACCAAAACAAAAAAACAACTTCATAATATGTCTTAAATTTACGGGAGTCCCTCGGAGGAGTTAACCATGGTTGCTAACGAGATCTCCCTAGTTTAAATGGGTTTAACAACTCGTTTAAGCCAAGTAAATTCAAAAGAAAATAGTAGTACCAGAATGAGGGAACCGCACAATCCTAACTGGTGTCGCTATAATCAACTTTAACCCCCCCATAATGATTGAACTTAAACTTGTCATTTAAACCTTTGAACCTTTAGACTTTAGGACTGCTACATCGTCGAGGAGCTTGGAGCAAACTCTGTGGCCAACCTTCTACAATAACACGAGGATCTACAACAAGAAATCTTTCCTTGAAATTAAACAACAGGTCATAGGACTTCGAGGCTATCCATCTAGTGTGACATAAATCCTAAACTCATCTTTAGGCCTTTGCACAATCATGTTATTCAATATAAGTCCTAACTCGTTTTAGGATTCCGAGTTTATCGTTCGTTACGACCAAAACACTCATATCTTTCAGACTATTTGTGTGATCGTCTCACACAAATGTAAGTTCTAACTAAATAAAATTGGCAGGAAGAAACACTTGATAATTGCTTTCTCGAAATTGAAGCCAAATCATTGGATAGTTTAGGAAGTCACTGATGTTCTCGTCAAGATCTGTGGCAGCTCCTAGTTTCNCTCATATCTTTCAGACTATTTGTGTGATCGTCTCACACAAATGTAAGTTCTAACTAAATAAAATTGGCAGGATGAAACACTTGATAATTTGTTTCTCGAAATTGAAGCCAAATCATTAGATAGTTTAGGAAGTCACTGATGTTCTCGTCAGGATCTGTGGCAGCTCCTAGTTTTCCTATTTTTGGATTCCATAATAAATGTTCCAAATTTGAGCACTTCCCTTTTGACACTCAGTGTTTCTATCTTTGAAAAGTCCTATCCTTTGAACTTCTAAGAGACAGTATTTTCTTATTTAAATCAAGAGTTTTCTTGAGTAACTTCGATCATTTAAAATGTAATTGACTATAGGAGTCNTTCCAAATTTGAGCACTTCCCTTTTGACACTCAGTGTTTCTATCTTTGAAAAGTCCTATCCTTTGAACTTCTTAGAGACAGTATTTTCTTATTTAAATCGAGAGTTTTCTTGAATAACTTCGATCATTTAAAATGTAATTGACTATAGGAGTTTGTCTCTATAGGGAGCTTTAAAAACCCATGTAATATAAACTCTATTCAATCCTCCATATTAAGTAAGAGAAATTTATTGTTTTATATAAAAGGTTCGCGGACCAGACGGATGTCATAAATTCTGTAATTTATTTAATCGTGTCTCGTTATCAAGTGATGTTTTCATTCCTCAAAATAGTTGTATTACTTATGGTGTTGTGCTCGTTTATTTAAATTATTATCTGTATGAGATCGATTTAGTCTCCTATTTTCAAAATAAAAAATATTTCTTTTTCTAATTTCTAAAGTACATATATATATATATATATATATATATATATATATATATATATATATATATGAATTAAACATCCTTTAAAACCGGGCAGCAGGATACCCATTTGATGACCGACAATTTCTGAAACCACATTTTAACGTTCGACATATGCTTAGCTAGTTTAATCAAAACGATAATTAAATTAAATTTATGTTGAACTCAGCTCGTTTAGATTACTCTAGCAAGTGCATAAATATAACTTAACTCACATGTGGATATCATACTTAAAAGAAAAATAATGAGTTCATCTAAACATTTATCTGAAATTTTTATGATAGATATCAAACTACTTGACTCCACTTAGAAGAAGCACCAATCAACAAGATGATAAATAAATCATAAATAAGTTATTTTATGATCATATAACATAAATGTGCCAACAAACTTACTGAAATAGAAAGATAAAATAAATTCCTCAAAGAAACAAGTTTTGAAACAAGCATAAATATTTCAAAAAACCAAATATTATATTCAAGAACAAAACCAAATATTTTACTTAATTTTAAGAAAAAAATAAGGCCAAAATTAAAGTAATCATCAATATCNATATTATATTCAAGAACAAAACCAAATATTTTACTTAATTTTAAGAAAAAAATAAGGCCAAAATTAAAGTAACCATCAATATCTACTAAAATAAATAATTAATATAAATTATATTTAAATAAATTTAATATTATTAGTCGAAAAACAAATAAATTGTCTGTCAATGTAAACAAGCAAAGTTGAATTTTGCTCAAAGTTAAAACATTTAAACTGCAAGTTCTAAGAAAAAACATGCAAGCTTCACTTTCAAAAAAATATACCAAATCAAAATGACAAGTTAGTTAATTTTAACAACATTAAGCTACAAAAAATCATATTTTTGTTTACTTGAAAAAACATGATTAGGAATATATAATATATTACTATGAAATAAAATTTAATTAAGTATATTTTACAATATAAGTATTAAGCTTTTAATAAATTATTTGTTCAACAAAAAAAAAAAAAATTGAAATACATTAGTTAACTTCCACCCTTATTCAATAATGTAATTAAAGCAATAATATGATTTCTTAACCTCTAGACTGGAAATGATTGCTCACCTTCACCTTCAAAGGCTCATAAATGACAGCATTTACAGCACCCATCATTTCATCAGGCGATGTGAATCCATCATTTTTACGATAAAAAAAATGCAGTATTTTGCTCATCTTCCAAAATAATTCTTTGCATGCTCTAGGAAGCAAGCTTCCCTCATTTTGGAGGACCAGCCCCAGCAGTTCAGCCCTGGTGGAGTCTATCATACTCCATGCATCTCTTCTGACATCTTCTTCAGAAACAGAGCCATTTCCATGAAGAACAAGGAGTGACAAGCTGTTTAGTTTCCCTTGTGCTTTGTCTCTCTGTAATTGCATCAAAGCTCTCAGCACAAGATAAGCAGTGCTATAGGAAGAGAATCATCAAATATCAACAATGCAAGCGACATTAATAAGGAATGCATTCGTTAGGGGGTGTTCGGTACATACTATTTACATGATTTAGTGATGGATTTAACTTGAATCCAGCCAAATATTCAAAAAATAAAAAATTAAATATAATGCTCTATTAAATCAAATTTTATCTTGCTCTGTCTCTACTCCACGCGTTCCGTTTATTTTATGACATAAATCCGGAGTTATTAAATTCAATTAGGGCTCAGTCATCGCTCATCGTCACTCACGAGGTCAATCTCCGTCTACAGAGGGTTTGATAAATTCGAATTCACTGGATTTGATATGTCCTATTTAACATAAATCAAGCCATGGCCAAACACTGTCTTAGACTGGTCAATAAAGCTTACAAAATTTGGTTAAAATGTGCTTTATAATTGGATTAATTCTACTTTCAGGTCTGAAGTATACTATTTTGCCGTCACTTTCCTCTTGTATATGCATGTCGCAGCCAAACACTGCCTTAGACTGATAAATAAAGCTTACAAAATTTGGTTAAAATGCGCTTTATAATCGGATTAAATCTACTTTCAGGTCTGAAATAAACTATCTTGGCTTCACTTTCCTTTGTATATGCATGAATATTCAAAAGCCAAAATTTACTCCTCCAATCATTCAGAACTTAGGTGCAAGCAAAGGTTTATTTTATTATTTTTAGTAACTAATAAAAAATGTAAAGCACATCTCAGCATACATGGAAGCCTACATCCATCTGTCCAATTCTCATCCCATCTCGATGAAATGTTATGTGCAGATAGGGTAGGTGCAGATTTAGTGGTATTGTGGCGGTACTCACCACAATACCACCAATCCACACGTGCGTTATCTGCACGTAATATTCGCTCTCCCATCTCCGGCTCTTTCAACCTGCTGTACAGCATAGTACAGATCTCTTGTGCGGAAATGCCAATCTCATCCTGATATACTATTTAGGTATTCATGGTACTGGATTCTTTGCTTATGAGAACTAAGCAACAGATGTAGCTGGCTAATTTCGGTTCAAGTACGAGAACTTTTCATTCATGGTAGAGAGAAGCCTACAGCAGATGAAAACTTGAGAGTAACTGCAATGGTAATGATGTCTTTTTTTTTTCTCACATCTAGCCTTTTTCTTCACAATATATGATTACATCATGTTTCAATCATTAACATATATAAACTTGTTTTATCATTACACTAACAAGTGAATACATAGAAAGAACACGCCGGATATTACCAATGAATTATCAACAAATTTTTTGTCAGTAAACAACTTATTACCAACAGTTTTTTGCATGCAAAAAAATCAATTAGCAGCATGGATAAACATCCAGCTTAATTCGGTTTCATATTTTAAAGCATAAAAATGCGGCTCGTCCCCTTTTTCGTTTCATATTTTGAATCCACTAAGTGCGACGAATATACAAAAAATAGGGAGTTGAATCTAACAATTCCCTAAATCTATTTTCTTTCAACCGTAATGTAAATCCTATATTTTTTAAACCTGATCGATAGACAAATTTAACATATTTAAGAGAAAAGGCCTCGTCGCTTCTCTCATAGCATAGGACGAAAAGACACAATCGCCAAAGATCGTAAACGGACTTGGATCATGCCAGAAAATTGATGGCTTTGATAAATCCTTATTTATAGGATTTACAAAATCCTATTTAACTTAAATTCTCAGTGTAGCCAAACGCCTTCTAAATTTCATAAATGATATTAAAAAATATTTGGCTTTGAGTTTGATAATTAGTAGCCATCAAATTATGGATATATTTTTTTCATGTGGTTAAAATGATGGTTGCTAATTTAATATTGAGCATTGTAATACAAAGGCCTGTACATCAAACAAAATAAATGTCGAGGCATTTTTCCTACATTGTGATTTGGATGAGGACAATTATATGATGCAATCTGAATGCTTTACTGAAATAAGAAAAGATAGTCCCATATGTTGTCTGAACAAAAAATGTTTTTTTTTAATCTAAGCAAAAAAGTTTTATGGCTTAAAACAAGCGCCTCATTGATAGTATTGAATTTTTGATAGGTTCATTCACACGATTGAAGTTTGTAAATAGCCAAAAAAAAAAATATGGAAATAAAATAGATCGCAATAATGCCACAGATGTCTGTCTCAACATAATATATTAAAAAGGTGTTAGATGAATTTAAAATGAAGAAGTCAAAGGATGTAAGTAGAATGCTCTCACTATGTCTTGGTCTATAAATTTTTTATGACTTTTATCTGTACATAAGGGGTAAAACTAGGTACATCTGTACTATTGGTGTGATATACTCACTTGGTTATTATAACTGTAAAAGTAGTAACGCTATCACGTGAAAAATTGAATATGTAACCATAGCTAAAACCAATGAGGATATGTTTTGGATCAAAAACTTTCTGTAAGAATTGGGCTTGTCATAATAAGTTATCACACTTATTTGTTAAAGATAAAAGTCATTCATTTAGCAAAAAAATACAACCTTCCACTCTTTAGATAAAGCACATACAATTCAAATTTCAAAGCATCCATATTACACCTAAAGTTGATCAAAGGGGAAAAAAATTCCAGCGAAACGCTCACAAATNAATTTACTCCTCCAATCATTCAGAACTTAGGTGCAAGCAAAGGTTTATTTTATTATTTTTAGTAACTAATAAAAAATGTAAAGCACATCTCAGCATACATGGAAGCCTACATCCATCTGTCCAATTCTCATCCCATCTCGATGAAATGTTATGTGCAGATAGGGTAGGTGCAGATTTAGTGGTATTGTGGCGGTACTCACCACAATACCACCAATCCACACGTGCGTTATCTGCACGTAATATTCGCTCTCCCATCTCCGGCCCTTTCAACCTGCTGTACAGCATAGTACAGATCTCTTGTGCGGAAATGCCAATCTCATCCTGATATACTATTTAGGTATTCATGGTACTGGATTCTTTGCTTATGAGAACTAAGCAACAGATGTAGCTGGCTAATTTCGGTTCAAGTACGAGAACTTTTCATTCATGGTAGAGAGAAGCCTACAGCAGATGAAAACATGAGAGTAACTGCAATGGTAATGATGTCTTTTTTTTTCACATCTAGCCTTTTTCTTCACAATATATGATTACATTATGTTTCAATCATTAACATATATAAAATTGTTTTATCATTACACTAAANAGCTGGCTAATTTCGGTTCAAGTACGAGAACTTTTCATTCATGGTAGAGAGAAGCCTACAGCAGATGAAAACTTGAGAGTAACTGCAATGGTAATGATGTCTTTTTTTTTTCTCACATCTAGCCTTTTTCTTCACAATATATGATTACATCATGTTTCAATCATTAACATATATAAACTTGTTTTATCATTACACTAACAAGTGAATACATAGAAAGAACACGCCGGATATTACCAATGAATTATCAACAAATTTTTTGTCAGTAAACAACTTATTACCAACAGTTTTTTGCATGCAAAAAAATCAATTAGCAGCATGGATAAATATCCAGCTTAATTCGATTTCATATTTTAAAGCATAAAAATGCGGCTCGTCCCCTTTTTCGTTTCATATTTTGAATCCACTAAGTGCGACGAATATACAAAAAATAGGGAGTTGAATCTAACAATTCCCTAAATCTATTTTCTTTCAACCGTAATGTAAATCCTATATTTTTTAAACCTGATCGATAGACAAATTTAACATATTTAAGAGAAAAGGCCTCGTCGCTTCTCTCATAGCATAGGACGAAAAGACACAATCGCCAAAGATCGTAAACGGACTTGGATCATGCCAGAAAATTGATGGCTTTGATAAATCCTTATTTATAGGATTTACAAAATCCTATTTAACTTAAATTCTCAGTGTAGCCAAACACCTTCTAAATTTCATAAATGATATTAAAAAATATTTGGCTTTGAGTTTGATAATTAGTAGCCATCAAACTATGGATATATTTTTTTCATGTGGTTAAAATGATGGTTGCTAATTTAATATTGAGCATTGTAATACAAAGGCCTGTACATCAAATAAATAAATGTCGAGGCATATTTCCTACATTGTGATTTATGAAGACAATTATATGATGCAAAGTGAATGCTTTATTGAAATAAGAAAAGATAGTCCCATATGTTGTCNTGTGGTTAAAATGATGGTTGCTAATTTAATATTGAGCATTGTAATACAAAGGCCTGTACATCAAATAAATAACTGTCGAGGCATTTTTCCTACATTGTGATTTGGATGAAGACAATTATATGATGCAATCTGAATGCTTTATTGAAATAAGAAATGATAGTCCCATATGTTGTCTGGCCAAAAAATGTTTTTTTTTTTAATCTAAGAGAAAAAGTTTTATGGCTGAAAACAAGCGCCTCATTGATATTATTGAATTTTTGATAGGTTCGTTCACACGATTGAAGTTTGTAGATAGCCAAAAAAAAATTTTTGGAAATAAAATAGATCGCAATAATGCCATAGATGTCTGTCTCAATCATAATATATTAAAAAGGTGTTAGATGAATTTAAAATGAAGAAGTCAAAAGATGTAAGTATAATGCTCTCACTATGTCTTGGTCTATAAATTTTTTACGACTTTTATCTGTACATAAGGGGTAAAACTAGGTACATCTGTACTATTGGTGTGATATACTCACTTGGTTATTATAACTGTAAAAGTAGTAACGCTATCACGTGAAAAATTGAATATGTAACCATAGCTAAAACCAATGAGGATATGTTTTGGATCAAAAACTTTCTGTAAGAATTGGGCTTGTCAAAATAAGTTATCACACTTATTTGTTAAAGATAAAAGTCATTCATTTAGCAAAAAAATACAGCCTTCCACTCTTTAGATAAAGCACATACAATTCAAATTTCAAAGCATCCATATTACACCTAAAGTTGATCAAAGGGGAAAAAAATTCTAGCGAAACGCTCACAAATGCAGCACTCGTAAAAAAACAGTGGTTTTGCAAAGACACAGTTAAGCTTAGCAAATGATGATATAGTGATGTCGCATAGAAGAGATTTCATAAGCAAATCACTAAGTAGGTAAATTAAAAATTCTATCTTCAAGTGTGAGACTATTAAAGTTAAAAGAAAATGATTGAGATATCATAGTCATTGCAATTATTGGACTGATATTTGAAAGATATTGTTAAATTTTTTATGTGCTATAAAATATTTCATTTTTAAAGACTTGTTGTAATATCTAAAAAGATCTTGTAATTAATTATATGTTTTCAAGTGCATGCCTTATAATCACTAAAAATAGCCTTAGAATGAGGGTTTAGCACCTCATAATAGCAAGAAAATAGATATAAGAGAGAGAAAGGAGAGACGACTTGCCATTCGATAAAGAAATTTAGATGTTCATCTTCTTCAATGTAGAAGTCCAGCTATTTTTCATTCTAGCAGAAGTTTTTTATCATAATAGAGAAACTCTCATTTAGACTCCATTATCAGAAAATGAAAGAGAGCAACTACAACATCACCTTATTCTCCAAGTCTAGCCTACATACAAGCAGGTAAGGATGTGGATGAGTCTCACTGGACCATATAAATTTTATGAGCATGTGTTTATAAATTTAATAAGTTTCTCAATTCTATATGTTTTGTTCATTGCTACTTTTATCCTAGTAGGTGTTTCCTCTGCATGGTTTTTATTGAATGAGACCCTCGATATTTGAGGTATGTCATCTACTTACTATATAAACATATTTTCCATCCGTGAAAGCTCTTAGTGTTGTTGTGGAGTAAATTTCTATTCAAATTTGATTACAATATTACTACAACAAAAATTTGTTAAAAGCTCTGCCCGCCCACTAAATTTTAAAGAACACAAGTCATTATGTTCTTAGTTATCATCACATACCTACCAACCATATATTTATTAAATGAGATGATTTCATAGTATTGAAGGGCATCTCTCAATCTTCTTTATACAACTTAATGCAGAGACAGAGACCAAAGATGGCTACTGACTTGATTAGAGGCTTGTGGTTAACTTGGTTGGAATTATGTAGAGGAATTTCAATGTGGGTAATAAGTGACAAGCATTAAAGGTTAGAGGTGATTGTTAAAAGATGAAGACTTTTGACATAAGAAATTTGATGATTATTACAAATGTACGTAGCTGAAAAGATGGTCCAAAATAGGAGACAATGGGTTTTTCTATATCATTTATAACCATGTTGAATGTGAGATAGTTGAAGGTTAAGAGAAGCGTTGAAAGCAAGTTTAAGGAGAAGATGATTCTTCATCTATATATATATATATATATATGTCGTCTGTTCCGATTTTGCTCTGCTAGGGTTTCGCCATTATGGTAAAACCTGGTATCTCTTCATCGATTTGCTCTTCGGCGTATCTCCCTTCTCTGTCATGCGGCGCCGCCTCGTCGCGCATCGTTTGGCTCGAAGAAGGAGAGGTGTCGTGCGGCATCGCTTCTTCGTCGCACGTCTGTCAACTACGCCTCCCGGCTCCCGGCTTTTGCGGCTCCGCTGCACTGTAGCTTGTCGTTGTTCAACTTCCATTGCTACTACTCCTCAACCAAGACTACTTTAGTTTTAAACCTCGGGAAGACATCTTTTGCTGATATGGTTGGTTTTATGGGATCAGATTAGGTTTTCCCTCAGGTTTACTATGAATCAATTGAAGGCCAGGAGGACAGCAACCTTATCAAGAAGACGGGTAGGAAAAGTGGCAAACTGACTAAATTCTTCTCTAATATTGAAGTTTTCAACCTGGTTAACAAGTTCAAATTCACCCTCATTGGGAAGTTCCAATCGGGGCATCCAAAAATGGAGATCGTTCGAAAGGCTTTTGAAGATCTCAAACTATTGGGACTTTGGAAGATTGGTCTATTTGATGGGAGACATGTGATGATACAACTATCTAAAGTGGAAGACTATGCCAAAATATTTTCCAAAAAATTTATGACAATAGAGGGAAAATATATGAAACTGCTTAAGTGGTCTCCTGAATTCGACCCTAGTCAAGAACCACCTATAGTTCCAATCTGGTTTAAACTACCTAGCCTAAAGTTGCACTACTTCAACCACCAAGTCCTCTATTCTATTGGAGTTGCTCTAGAGAGACCTATGAAATTGGATACACCCACCTTCAATCTAACCAGGAATTCAGTTGCAAGAATTCTTGTTGAAAGGGATATCACCTTCTATGATGTGATCGAAATATGGCTTGGTACTGCTCACAATGGGTATTGGCAACCAATTATGGCAAAACAAAGACCCTAATAATGAAATCACTATAAAATGTTTGAGCACACCCCTACCAAATACTTCAGGCTTCACCCACATTTGAGATCGACAGGTCCAAACAACATCACCAACCAAACCAGCAGCTTCCCCTTATTGTTGTTGAGACAGCTCTTCCTCATATTACAATACTATGAATTTTGTCTTGGAACCACTTATTGCGAGAGAAGAGAGTACTCAAGTTATGGAGAAGTGTCAATGTCAAGGTGCGTTGCAGGTGGAGTCAGATAAGCAGTTCACCTCCATCGAAGATCCGCCTAATGTTCACACGGGACTATCTTTGGTACATGATTGACAAGTTTATAAATCTAAAAAGAATAAAAAACAAATGTATGATCTCAGTAACTCTCAGGATGACTGTATCATTGTTTCGGGCGGAAGCCCACATCTTAGTATGTTGTTGAATTCCCTCCCTAGATCCAAGGGAAGGGGAAGAGGTTTATCCACTGACTACACTCATCATGATTAGGAGTTCTTTCTTGTTGTTTTATTTTTGGGGAATACGTTTGTAATCCCTATGAGAAAGCTCATTATATCCACTCACTAAAACATTTTGTATCCTCTCTTTTTATCAATGAATTTTCTTTTTTGCCTTATATATATATATATATATTCATTATTTTCTAAGGTTTGAATTTTGATGGAATAAATTTAAGAAAGTACAATAAAAATAGAGGGGAATGGGGAAAGAGAAAAAGAACAATTCTAATGAGACATTAAGAGAGTGAAAGATAATGGAAGTAATATTTGTGTTATGTATTGTTTTTGAAATAGTGAAATTATCTATGTGGTCATAGATATAAGCAAATATAGATGAACCAATAAGTCATTGTCATATATTTTTAAATGTTTTCTGCAATCATTTTTCTTGCTATGATGTTTCATTACTCTCGCTGGTGAACTTTTTTCCTAACATCTTTGAAGGACCGGCGACAATCATACTTATAAAAAGCCATGTTCTCTGATGGATAAATAGTACCAAAGGATAGTACTTGCATATGACCCAATCATAAAATTTCAACTAATTTATATATTCAAATTATATCTACAATATATTTTTGCATTCACTTTACAACATTTTTATGTGTCCAAGCTTCATATCAATTAGTTGTAAAAAGCTTTTCTTATTCAAAGTAAACGTTAATGAAATTACTTTATTTTAGTTCATTTTTTCATATCTCTGCTACAAAGTAACTGAAAGGCTAAATATAATGGTTGCTTATGCGGGTCACTATCCTCTATCATCCCAAGCACTACCAATTGGAAACAGAATAATACAAGAAATCATTTTGAGGAATACCCAGCCCAAATAAGCGCCGAGCCTAAGCAAAGAAGAATATTTTAAGTTTATTGTTCTTACTATGGGCCCACAAATTTTGCCTAAAACAATTCTGAACCTCTTATATGAAGGTTGCACAGCCAGGAGCTAAACTTAAAATTTTAGAAGACATATGTTAAAAATATATTAGCCATTTGGGCTAGTCTTTTATGGCTCATCATTGTTTGCTATCTTATTCATCAATTCTTTCTTTTAAGCCCAAATCTAAGTCCATGAATTTTTTTGAAATACGCCCATATTAGTTCAACGTTGGAACCACAGTGACTCTTATTGATTGGATTTAAGAGACTAGCTTTGCCAATGAAGCATTTTTTTTCTTAATTGAGCTCTATTAAATAAGTCCACTAGGAGGAAGAGGTTCAGTGAGCTGAATGACTCAGAGCAATATAATCCAAAAATAAACTTTAATTGTGTACCATCATTTGACTGACCATTTCAGCCAGCCAAAAACCTTCAAAAAATCATCTCTTTATATTGAGAACAAAATTGTCATTCAGAAGAAACATCTTACCTCAAAACCTTGAATGTCATTACAAAGACGACCCAATTTGCTGACAAGTTCATATAATTTGTAGTAATCTGAATGCGTGATGATGTTCTCTGAAAGCTCTGGCCCAACAAAATAGAGGGAAGGTAGAATAATGGGTCCTAAAGCAAACGATGGAATTGCATGCGTCATGTATTCATCCAAAGAAGGCACTATATTGTTCTTTAGCCAGTCAGCCTCTTTCATCATGGAGTTCATCATAGTTAGCCACTATCAATTGCAACATGTCAAATAATTCTGATAAAATAATCAAAAACAAGAAGTATAGGAAAAAAAGCTAAATAGGACAATAATATTTGTTCAAATAGGTTTGTGAAGGAGGTAGCATAAGAGAATTTATCTGTGTACGAAAGGATCATAACAGCATGAATCTTGGAGAAAAATGGAGAAACACGACAAATAGGAGGGCCCAACGGTCAAAATATACAGAGATCTAGTCAAACATTGATTTACTTATTGGAATAAAAGTTAGTGTCAAGTAAAGAGAGAAGCATCCCAACTTTTCAATAAGTAAATCCCCTCGGTGGTCGAGCGGACCAACATAACAGGCCGGATGAGGAATAGTTGGGTACATGGCCAAAATAAAGGAGGGCTATGTATCTAGCCGAGGGAAGGATGGTTCTACGCCAAGCCGAACAAAAGACCACCCATCGCCAAACGAATGAGTCAAAGACTGAGGAAAAGTCAAGGATAAGTTCAATCGAGAAGTCTTTACGTTATTGACATGTAATTCAGCCTGTCATGACCGAACGAATGAGCATGTGCTAACGACCGAAAGTCATCATAATCGGCCATGAAATTCACTATTAACATATTTACATAAATTGTACAAATGACCTCAATACCATTAAATTTCTTTGTATAGAAGGGGGTTTTAAATGTAATTATGTGCTCTGGGTATCTCCTATACCTATAAATACGAGACTATTTCATGAAGAAAAGGCTCTGAATACTATCATTTTTACAGTTCATTTCTTCCCTATACAGTCTATTCCTTGGGAACATCCTAAAAGGTGCGTTGGAATCATGTCACGAACAAAAAGAGGAGCATAGACCAGGGAAAAAAACTACCGTTCAAGAAACATGGAGCCATGCAATGGATGTAGATAGCACAAGGGAGATTGTGCGGCAACAAATGATGGAGATGAAAAAATAGTTGATGTTAGAAATGAGAGAACAAATGGTAGACACTTTTTAAGAAGCTCTAGCCAGAGAAAGTCAAAACTCACACTGTCAGAGCCCCAGGAATATAGTCGCCAAGAGCTCGATCGTCGGGATGGACCAGCGATCAATGACAGGCAAGATGGACTGGTACCCAATGATTGAAAATCCCAACAAATAGAAGAAAGAGGTGAGGATTCCCCATTACCAAAATAGCGTCGGATCGACCCCAATGGAAAGACATCACATTATGCAAACCATAGCCCTCTGTCAAGCCGAAAAAGCATTTTCTCAACAAATCTCTGAGGCCAAACCTCCAGAGAAATTCAAACCCCCCAATCTTCAATATACCGACCTAATCATACATGGAGTTGTTTTCGAGTCGGCAATCGATATATCATGTAGCTGTTTTCGAGTCAACAATCGGTATATTGAAGATTACCGATGCATTCAAGTGTCGTTTGTTCCTTATCACATTGAAGGAATCGGCCCTCAAGTAGTCAACGCCTTCCTGGTGGGGATTCATCCCCTCCTTCAAGTTCAAAAAGACTACTCGTGGCCCACTTTGTCAGCGCGCAGAAGCCACCAAAGAAGTCCCAAGCTCCGTTGTAGATCAAACAATGATGTGAGACCCTGATCGCGCTATGAAAGAACAATTGATTGTACGACAACAAGTGATGTGAGACCCTTCACTCGTATATCACAAGGTTCCAANAACTTCAACAGAGTAAACAAAGTCTGATAGCTCCGGCGACTCTGCTTCAAGTCGGCGGCGGAGCTCTGCAAGAGTGCGCGGCGCCAACGCAGTTGAAGAATCAGCATCTAGGGTTTGGAAACAGAGAGAAGGTGTGGAAGAGAATGATCGAAGAATGGCGGGGCGGAAAGAGTGGAGGGATTTGGCGAGGGAGAGAAAGGGGCGAGGAGGACTCATGGCTTATTTCTCTTCCTCCCAATCACAGTCCCCAATCCCACATTAGATCAGGTACCATAAAAGAAAAAAAAACAAACATTTTGCAATTTTTTTATTATTTTTATTTATTTATTTATTTATTTATTTATTTATTTATTTATTTATTTATTTATTTATTTATTTTTATCTTAGATACTCAGCCCAAATTTCATTAATGAGCAATTACAAATCAAGGCAAAAATTAGAAGGGGCTACAAGGAGGTAAAATGAGTAAGCATAATACAAAATACCAAAGTACTCAAAAGTAATATACACAATAAAAGAGCTCTACTTAGAATCGAGATGTTATTTTACATACTTTATGTCACTACCATAAATCACACAAATTTAGGCCACATGTGATGGGTTGTGCATACAAGTCATTTAGGACTAGGAGATTGATAACCATCATTGCTCTATATGTTGCACGTCACATATAGAGCAAGAGTTCAAGAAAAAATTATAATTCACCAAAAGCAATGATTAAAAACAAATCAGAATGCTCTATCCAACAATCTGCTTGATATGTGTAAAATTCATGACATTTTTTCTATGTTTTTTGGTATTTCCTTTCACTATTTGTATCATATTAATACATTTCCAAGTATTTTTATATTTAATTATAGGTTACAGGTATTAATGATTTAATTATACATAAGAACTAACACAATGGAGGCAACCAATTTCTTTCCAAATCATACATAGGTGCTCATATTTGGATCAAATGGTGGAAATGATTGATAAGTGCCACTTTAAGATGCACTGGTGTATTTACTCCACTTATGGAGTGGTTGTGCCATTATAGCGCAGATGTGCCGCCTTGGTGGCGTGGATACACCATTTTTGTCGCCTCCCACATACAACACATAGAAAAAATAGAGACTCTTTGTGCCACTTCATGGAAACCTTGGTCCAAGATGTGTGATACATGGAATGGTGTGAACTCTGAAACATTAAAAGAGGTCCATCGCTAATGAGAGTTAGGGCTATTATGGATCATGTGGCATACCGGTGGTAGTCTTATGACTACTGATGTTCATAGGGAATGTACTTGTTTATGTTTTATTTTACTATATTCTTATGTTAATTTTACATGCTTTTAGAAGATATTTGTGTTGTGTTTAGCAGGATTTAGGAAAGAAATGTCATCGTAGCTGAAGAAATTCAAAAAATTTGTTAAGTGAATGACCAGTGCCTAGGCGTCCGGATGCAGAAAATAGGCCCCCACATACGAGAGCCTAGCCACTCATATGCAGAAGGTAAGCTTCACAAATCAGCATCAAGGCAGCCAAAAGTAGCGCCTTGAATCAAAAAAGAGTACAATGCCTAGAAATCATCCCAAGAAGGTGGAAAGTAGGCTTCAGTAACCAACACATAGATGCCAGGTCATGTGATTTGAAGGTTTCTACAGTTTGGATGCGACCCTTCATCGGAAGAGCTATATAAAGGCTTCAAACAAAAGAATAAGGGTCTTCTCTGTTATTTTGGAGTGTCAAGCATTTAAGAAGAAGGCCAATGAAGCTTGTAAGGAGTCTTTGAGAGAAGAAATGCAAGATTTTGAGAGGATCGGAGAGTGTAATACTTTCTGCTTTTTAATTCATCACCCTGCTTTGGAAAGGAAGGAGAAAAGTACAATTAAGTTGGGTTTTTTTTCTTGGATTTCTTTGTAAAGCCTTGGCGTATATTGTCTTTTCTTAATTCAAAGTTTGTATTGATGAGTTTTGTATTGAACAACAAGTAATTTTCCTTGTTTCTTCCTTGAATTAGGATTGTGGTAGGATAAAATTGAGGATTTCATTGTGATTTGCATCTAAATGTCTTTACATAGTTGTGTTAACTTTCAATCCTCATTTACATTCTATTTGACTAGTATGATAGCTAAAATATTTTGTGAACTGTGAGATCTAGAAGAATAGTTTGAGGAACAAAAAGGTAAACCACATAAACTCATTGGAAAAGAAATGTGGCCTTTGAGTATATGCAATATTTTAGGGAGACGCTATATGTTGGGATGATCATAAGATTTAGGGAACTAAGATTGTGACAACCAATCTTTTTTGGAATTCAAGAAGGGGATAAGAAAGACTTTGCTCCTGATTGATACGTGTCAAGATCATATCCTTGATTCTATCCACGACTTGATCAACTCAAGGGAGAAATCTCTCATCACTTGAATTTCTTAAACATTTTTTCTTGGTTTTTTAGGGTATATTTATTTTTAAAATGAAATTAGGATAGAAATGTTTTCCAAACTTTGTAAACTTGAACCGTTTAGGCTAGAACCAACGATAGTAAACTAGAGCTTTTTTTTCTTAGAATTTGGCTCTTTACCCGTGGGTTTGATACACGTAACTCAATTCCATATATTACTAATACAACATGTATACTTGTATGAGTCATCAGTGCTTCGTTGCACTTGGTCCATATCATTTATAAGGATGAACTTTTTGAAGTTGAGGCAGGGCATTTCTCCTCTACTGTTTTTCAATGCTTAACCCTTGGATTGACACTGAGAGGAAAATGATAAAGACCAAATGGAGTTGCTAGAGAATTATTGTAGCCTTCAATCACTCTTCACCGAAGGGGTTCTTGGAAGAGTGTGGGAGTTTGTGAGAGTTCTCTAGAGAAAGAACAAGTCTGTGATAGAATTATTGTAATCAACGTGGGTAAAAAATCAGAAATTGTATTGTAACTTAATGTATTTCAGAGAAGAAAAATGATAAGATTGTTTTAAATTTGTTTATTTTGTATTTTGTATGATAATTTGTGTTGTGTTTGACTGTTATAAGTATAAATTATTTTTTAAAAAAAATGGATTATTTTCAAATTAGTATTGTTTTTATTATGCGATTGTGATTGATTTAGATTTTAAGTTGATTAATTAACCTTTTGCATGTAATTTACCCTTAAATTGATGAGTTAAGATGTTAAAATGAGTTGTGATCAAGTACAGTGGGAATAGCCTAGTGGAACAATTAGATTAACTTATACTGTTATGAGAGAATATGTATATTATTGTTAAGATGGTGCAATCACGTAGGAAACTTTGTGAACACTGAAGTTTTTGCATGGTTATGGGACTAATAGTAATATTGAATCCAAATTTTCTTATAACCACTAGGAGGAGCTAAGGAAAAGAACTGTTATTGATTGTCAACTTATTTAGAGCCACTTAGATTGATTCAGATTGCAAATGACCAATTCAAGGGAGGTATTATAACACTTATTCAAACTCAAAAGTAGTTATAAGTTTTACTTTTTATAAAATTAGGATTAGAAACTTTTAAATCACTAAAATTTGAACAGTCGAGCTAGACTCCAAATCAATATATTAGAAGTTTTTCAAATTTTGGGAGTTCACACTTTCATTGTGGGATCGATACACAAATTTAATTACATATACTACTTGATCGACATATATACTTCTATATATTTGTGGTGCTTCGCAGTACTTGCTCCATATCAAGTTTTTGGTGCCATTTTCAATGAACAACATTGAATTTCTAATTTTATGAAGATTTTAGTTGCGAAGATAGGGTTTAGACTTAAAAATCATTGTGTTGTATTCTTTTTTCCTTATTTTATTTGTAATTTTATGCATTAGAAATGCCAAAAAAAAAATTAAGTTTTTGCAGTTTTTGCTTTAAGTGGGCCAAGGCACCAATTTAAGAGGCACTGACATAGTTATGCAACTTCTGGCGTGGCTATGCCAATATGACACAAATGCACCTCCTTAGTGGCATGTGTACACCATTTATGCTTCCTCCCATAAATGAAAGATTAAAAGAGAAGAGAACCTTTGCTCCATTTTATGGAAACCTTGTACCTGTTCCATGATGCATGACTTTCAAAATGACATGAACTTTGGTGCTTCAGAGAGGAAGTTCAGTGTTGACGGGAGTTGGAGCGGTTTTGGATCACGTGATATCCCTTTGATAATCTTGTAGCTAAAAGGATAAATTGTTTGAAGTCATGAGACTGCTTTTCTACTCCACAATTTTTCAATGTTTGACCTTTGAAGTCACACTGAGAGGAAGAAGATAGAGCCTAAAGGGAGTCTCTGGTGAATTATCACAACCTTCCATCATGCTTCATCGAAGGGATACTTGGAAGAGTGAGAGTTTGTGAGCATTCAGCTAATAGAGAACAAGTGTGTACTATAATTATTATATTCAAAATGGTTGGAAATTCAAAGATTGCATTGTAACTTCATGTAATTCAATGATGAACAATGGTGAGATCGTTCTAACTTTGTTTACTTTGTATTTTATAATGAAATTTGTGTTTTGTGCAATCATTACCAGTATGAACTAAATTTCATTCTCCCTTAAATTAAGTTCTATGAAAATTAGTAACATTTTTATGCAATTGTGTGTAATTTGGATTTTAAGTTAATAGTTTATCCTTTTTTATGTAATTTACTACTAAATTGATCAATTAGGATGTTAAGTACTATGAGAGTAGACTAGTGAAACAATTAAGTTGGCCTACACTACTCTAAGAGAATAAGCATATTATTGTTAGGATGATACAAGTGTGTAGGAAAATTTGCAAACACGACCACAATGATGGGCCAAGGAAAACTGTTATTCTTGATTGTCAGCTTCATTAGGATTACTTAGATAGATCTGATTTGTATAACACCAATTCAAGGGATGTGTTCTATTACTTGTTCAAACTTAAAACTAGTTAAGAGTTTTATTTTTTACTAAAATTAGGATTAAAAACTTTAAAAATAACCAAATTTTGATCTTTTGGGCTAGACTCAAAACCAATAGACTAGAACTTTTCTGGATTTTGGCACGCATACTTATGTGTTGGGTTGATACTTCATTACACTTTGTATGTATCACTTTTAAAAGAAGTTACCCAAACCACAAAACTTTGATGTTGAAATTGAGACCAAAACAACTAAGTCAAACAAAACCATTGTGCTTTTTATATGCTTCCATGTTGTTGTGAATTTAAAATTTTATAAAATAATTATTATTTATGTGTTTGCTTACATAAAATCACAATAATTAATTATTTAATAATAAATAAATAAGTTATTTTAATAAAAATTGGTATTATTTATTGAGTTGGAAATTCATATAAAATTATAATTAAATTCAACCAAATACTAAAATATAATAATTCATTTAATAGGTTTTTATTTTTAAAGCAACCAGATGTGTCATTAATGTTATACTACATTTGCTTTATTTTAACATCAAAATAAATTATACATAGAAAAATCTGAATTAATTATACTAAAAGAAAATTTTGAGCTTGACAAAAAAAACCTTCTCACAGACTATTTTTTTCTATAGATACTTGTTGACCTCATTTTGGTTGAGGTCTAGTTTTTTCCTCTTTAGTATCTTAGGGTCTAGCCATAAGACTTTCCTATTGACTATTCCTAGAGGACTAGAAAAGGAACCATCACAATTAGAAATTCCAAACTCTTCTCTGTTCAACCTGAAGTTCCACATATTGGCCATGCTCTCTAGCACTTAGTAGGTAGGGTAAATATGAAGGAGCTCAAGGGGAGTCCCCCATAGGATGGTCAAACCTTAGGACTAACCCTGGGTGATCTGGATTTGGTGGGGCTGACTTGCACACACTACACTCTCTCACATACTCTAAACCTATGACCCCTTAGGTTGGTCTCCTGACTTCTTTTGGAAAGCTCCTGTGGATGACCCTGTAACCCTTTTCTTTGGTTAAGAGGGTTAGAACCAGCACATTGAGCATAAAAGATGAGTCCTCATATGGATCATGTTGTTTTAGTATGACTTCATGGCTTGTTGGCCCATTTTGACCCAAAATCACCAGATTGTCAAAATACCCATACAACCCTATTTTTTCTAAAATTATCCAAAATACCCAAATTTGCCAAAAAATCATCTCAAACCCCCTACCACTACCTAGATTGACAAAAATTCAAAAAATTTACCAAATTTCCAAAGTACCTCCAAAATTGCCCAAAATTACCAAAATACCTCTCATGACCTAAATATTCCAAAAATTCCAAAAAATTCCAAAATCATGCCAAATATTCCCAATTTCAATTTGTTATCATCAATTTGACCAAATTTGACCAAAAGCTCCAATTTGCCCTTAAAGACCCAAATGTCCCCAAATTAGCTTCAATCTTAGCCCAATTGACCACAATCTTGCCCAATTTCAATTCCAAATCAAAATTCAGCATCCCCAATCCAATTCTAAATAAAATTCAAGCCCAATTTGATCCAATTGCAAGCTCAATTTCATTCAAATCAAAAAAGGCCCAATTTTGACTATATTTCTAAATCCACCAAATTAGCCCTCCAATTCAACTCAAAATCATTTGAAATTTTGCCAAATCCTTCATGACATTCTCCTACACCAAACTCAACATTCAATTAGCCCAAATTTTAACCCAAACTCAATTTTCATTTTAAAAGCCCAGGCCCACCACATTTAATTTCAAAAGCCCAAATCTAAAGCCCACATGACAATTCTTTCTCTTCATCATCCATTTGATTAAAATCATTCCTAAAGTCCAAAATTCAAAATTAAATCCTTATAAATCAAGCATTAAGCTAACTTCACCAAAAATACCAAATAAATCCAAAATCCTTCCACATGAAAATTAGCTAAGCCACATGCAAGCCATGAGAGTCTTGCCACATCCTCAAACTATTAATGGAAAGAGGCCAATCCACTTTCAAGCCTCCTTAAAAAGGTTTTAACCCCTCCCATGAATCACTCTAACCCATGTTTAGCCAAATCTCTTTGGATGGTGACTTATCCTCAATGATTAAGCTGAATCAAATGATCTCCTCTTCAGCCCAAGACCAGCCTGAACCCAACCCAAATCATGATTTGACCCAAAATGAGCTTTTTCCCATACTATTTCAATCTCATACCTTTACACATGTCCAACTCCAATTGACTTCACCAAGACTAAACCCTGACCTCCCTGAGTTAGATGGTGACCCCACTCTGGTCGATCAGCCAACTTGGTGGTCGGAAAACCCAAAATCAAAAGCTTCACCATGGCCAAAACTTAAAATTAAACCCATCCAAGCTGGCTCATACCAATTGGATTTTTGCACATTGTTGGCATCCACATAAGCAACTTAGGGCACCCACCAATTGTCGCTGATGACATCTCATTCCCCCTCTATTTGAACCCACCCTCCATGGCCAAAAGAAGAGAACTTGGAATTCCTTGAGAAGACTCTGCCAAATTTCTTCCAGAGCTTCCTTAAGACCTCTTGAGTTCAACTCAACCACCCTTACTCACTCAAAGCCACTGCTTGAGCTCAAATTTTTTAGCCCAATCTCTAGGCCAAAACAGGACACCCCTCAAACCTCCACCAAAATCAAATTAATTGCACTTACACCATCCCTACATCAAGAGAAGAAGATTCCCCACAAAAGCCCCATCACCAGAGCACCCTAAGGTGGACTTTGATTAGATCCCCATATCAACTTTGGCCGAAATCATATCTAGGCGATTCACCACGGCTTGAGGCTCCATCACTAGGCTCTTGGGACCCCCACGAAGCTTTCACAAGCATCCAATTGAGGCTTCCCCTTTTGGACCAATGTATTGAAAGTTAACCCCTAAACTGAGCTTCATTTGATTCTCCATGTGCATAAAGTTGATTTAAGGGTTGATTAATCGTATGAATATGTTCTCCTAGTCAAGACGAGTCTATATGAACAAACCACACTTAATTTGGTTAAGTATCGAGAGATATATTAAGCCTAGAAGTTGGACGGTTCTCAGGCTAGGGTTTTAGGGATGATGACGGAGCGCCGTTGGATCGAGTGTGTATCGGATAGACAGTTGTGATGGAGTCAGACGTGCGGATGGAGCGAAACCCCGGGCTGACGGGACAGATGTGTGGATGGCGGTGTCGAATGGGAGCATACCGCGTGGAGCTTCAGAGCCGTCGTAGAATTGTGTGGCGCCACGTGGATAAGTAAAAAAAGGGCATTTTTCTATTTATTTAAACCCCTAGAACTTCAAAAATTCATAACTTTGTGTAAAAAAATCACAAAAATAAAATAAAAATACTTTCTTGCTCAGTGAACAGAGGAGAACAATGTGGAAATATTTTCATGTTCATTTGATACATATTTTATTTTTAATTAATTAAATGGTATTTTTCTTATTTTGATTCTCCATTTGCATAGACATTTCACCATGACATTAGACCATAGGGTTTTTTATGACTCCATTGTTAGGCATCTCCCCTGATTTTTCTAAGGTTAAAGGGCATCTCTAACTAGAGATATTCAATTTTCAAGTTAATTGTCTCTATTTTGGTATAAAAATTATAATAACTGAAATAATCATCAGAAAAATACAAAAATTATTTTAGTAGGTTCACTGTAGTCAGAGGATCCTAGAAAAAATATAAACTTGGTTTAACTCATTTAAAATAATCATAATTGTCCCTAACCCTAAAAATAAAGAGAAAATAAATTTGGAGTAATAATAAATATAAATGACATGAAAATGTTTCTCCACAGTAATTTAATATTAGAGGAACTCCTCATAAAAATTTCAAGTCAATCGGAGTTAATTTGATCACTAAAAATGAATTTTTAATATAAAATGACATTTTCGATATTAAAGTAATTCTAATAATCAAAATACAACTCAAAAAATTACCAATATTGATTTTGGGAGCTCCTTATGATCAAAGGAACCTAGGGGTGTAAACGAGCCGAACACGAGCGAG
>JXCR01142911.1:77220-131136 GCA_002079205.1 Phalaenopsis hybrid cultivar | reverse complement strand
AAATATTTTCCAAAAAATTTATGACAATAGAGGGAAAATATATGAAACTGCTTAAGTGGTCTCCTGAATTCGACCCTAGTCAAGAACCACCTATAGTTCCAATCTGGTTTAAACTACCTAGCCTAAAGTTGCACTACTTCAACCACCAAGTCCTCTATTCTATTGGAGTTGCTCTAGAGAGACCTATGAAATTGGATACACCCACCTTCAATCTAACCAGGAATTCAGTTGCAAGAATTCTTGTTGAAAGGGATATCACCTTCTATGATGTGATCGAAATATGGCTTGGTACTGCTCACAATGGGTATTGGCAACCAATTATGGCAAAACAAAGACCCTAATAATGAAATCACTATAAAATGTTTGAGCACACCCCTACCAAATACTTCAGGCTTCACCCACATTTGAGATCGACAGGTCCAAACAACATCACCAACCAAACCAGCAGCTTCCCCTTATTGTTGTTGAGACAGCTCTTCCTCATATTACAATACTATGAATTTTGTCTTGGAACCACTTATTGCGAGAGAAGAGAGTACTCAAGTTATGGAGAAGTGTCAATGTCAAGGTGCGTTGCAGGTGGAGTCAGATAAGCAGTTCACCTCCATCGAAGATCCGCCTAATGTTCACACGGGACTATCTTTGGTACATGATTGACAAGTTTATAAATCTAAAAAGAATAAAAAACAAATGTATGATCTCAGTAACTCTCAGGATGACTGTATCATTGTTTCGGGCGGAAGCCCACATCTTAGTATGTTGTTGAATTCCCTCCCTAGATCCAAGGGAAGGGGAAGAGGTTTATCCACTGACTACACTCATCATGATTAGGAGTTCTTTCTTGTTGTTTTATTTTTGGGGAATACGTTTGTAATCCCTATGAGAAAGCTCATTATATCCACTCACTAAAACATTTTGTATCCTCTCTTTTTATCAATGAATTTTCTTTTTTGCCTTATATATATATATATATATTCATTATTTTCTAAGGTTTGAATTTTGATGGAATAAATTTAAGAAAGTACAATAAAAATAGAGGGGAATGGGGAAAGAGAAAAAGAACAATTCTAATGAGACATTAAGAGAGTGAAAGATAATGGAAGTAATATTTGTGTTATGTATTGTTTTTGAAATAGTGAAATTATCTATGTGGTCATAGATATAAGCAAATATAGATGAACCAATAAGTCATTGTCATATATTTTTAAATGTTTTCTGCAATCATTTTTCTTGCTATGATGTTTCATTACTCTCGCTGGTGAACTTTTTTCCTAACATTTTTGAAGGACCGGCGACAATCATACTTATAAAAAGCCATGTTCTCTGATGGATAAATAGTACCAAAGGATAGTACTTGCATATGACCCAATCATAAAATTTCAACTAATTTATATATTCAAATTATATCTACAATATATTCAAAATGTTACATTTTTTTGCATTCAATTTACAACATTTTTATGTGTCCAAGCTTCATATCAATTAGTTGTAAAAAGCTTTTCTTATTCAAAGTAAACGTTGATGAAATTACTTTATTTTAGTTCATTTTTTCATATCTCTGCTACAAAGTAACTGAAAGGCTAAATATAATGGTTGCTTATGCGGGTCACTATCCTCTATCATCCCAAGCACTACCAATTGGAAACAGAATAATACAAGAAATCATTTTGAGGAATACCCAGCCCAAATAAGCGCCGAGCCTAAGCAAAGAAGAATATTTTAAGTTTATTGTTCTTACTATGGGCCCACGAATTTTGCCTAAAACAATTCTGGACCTCTTATATGAGGTAGCACGGCCAGGAGCTAAACTTAAAATTTTAGAACACATGTTAAAAATATATTAGCCATTTGGGCTAGTCTTTTATGGCTCATCATTGTTTGCTATCTTATTCATCAATTCTTTCTTTTAAGCCCAAATCTAAGTCCAGGAATTTTGTTGAAATACGCCCATATTAGTTCAACGTTGGAACCACAGTGACTCTTATAGATTGGATTTAAGAGACTAGCTTTGCCAATGAAGCAATTTCTTTCTTAATTGAGCTCTATTAAATAAGTCCACTAGGAGGAAGAGGTTCAGTCAGCTGAATGACTCAGAGCAATATAATCCAAAAAGAAACTCTAATTGTGTACCATCATTTGACTGACCATTTCAGCCAGCCAAAAACCTTCAAAAAATCATTTCTTTATATTGAGAACAAAATTGTCATTCAGAAGAAACATCTTACCTCAAAACCTTGAATGTCATTAGAAAGACGACCCACTTTGCTGACAAGTTCATATAATTTGTAGTAATCTGAATGTGTGATGATGTTCTCTGAAAGCTCTGGCCCAACAAAATAGAGGGAAGGTAGAATAATGGGTCCTAAAGCAAACGATGGAATTGCATGCGTCATGTATTCATCCAAAGAAGGCACTATATTGTTCTTTAGCCAGTCAGCCTCTTTCATCATGGAGTTCATCATAGTTAGCCACTATCAATTGCAACATGTCAAATAATTCTGATAAAATAATCAAAAACAAGAAGTATAGGAAAAAAAGCTAAATAGGACAATAATATTTGTTCAAATAGGTTTGTGAAGGAGGTAGCATAAGAGAATTTATGTGTACGAAAGGATCATAACAGCATGAATCTTGAAGAAAAATGGAGAAACACAACAAATAGGAGGGCCCAACGGTCAAAATATACAGAGATCTAGTCAAACATTGATTTACTTATTGGAATAAAAGTTAGTGTCAAGTAAAGAGAGAAGCATCCCAACTTTCCAACAAGTAAATCCCCTCAGTGGTCGAACCGACAAACATAACAGGCCGGATGAGGAATAGTTGGGTACATGGCCAAATAAAGGAGGGCTATGTATCTAGCCGAGGGAAGGACGGTTCTACGCCAAGCCGAACAAAAGACCACCCATCGCCAAACGAATGAGTCGAAGACTGAGGAAAAGTCAAGGATAAGTTCGATCGAGAAGTCTTTACGTTATTGACATGCAATTCAACCCGTCATAACCGAACGAATGAGCATGTGCCAATGACCGAAAGTCATCATGATCGGCCATGAAATTCACTATTAACATATTTACATAAATTAAACAAATGACCTCAATACCATTAAATTTCTTTGTATAGAAGGGGGTTTTAAATGTAATTATGTGCTCTGGATATCTCCTATACCTATAAATACGAGACTATTTCATGAAGAAAAGGCTCCGGATACTATCATTTTTACAGTTCATTTCTTCCCTATACAGTCTATTCCTTGGGTGTTATTTTCAGAACACTTTAGGATTCAACATCCTAAAAGGTGCGTTGGAATCATGTCACGAACAAAAAGAGGAGCATAGAGCAGAGAAAAAAACTACCGTTCAGGAAACATGGAGCCAAGCAATGGATGTAGATAGCACAAGGGAGACTGTGCGGCAACAAATGATGGAGATGAAAGAATAGTTGATGTTAGAAATGAGAGAACAGATGGTAGGCACTTTTTAAGAAGCTCTAGCCAGAGAAATTCAAAACTCACACTGTCAGAGCCCCCAGAAATATAGTCGCCAAGAGCTCGATCATCGGGATGGACCAGCGATCAATGACAGGCAAGATGGACTAGTACCCAACGGTTGAAAATCCCAACAAATAGAAGAAAGAGGTGAGGATTCCCCATTACCAAAATAGCGTCGGATCTGCCCCAATGGAAAGACATCACATTATGCAAACCATAGCCCTCCGTCAAGCCGAAAAAGCATTTTCTCAACAAATCTCTGACGCCAAACCTCCAGAGAAATTCAAACCCCCCAATCTTCAATATACCGACCTAATCATACATAGATTTGTTTTCGAGTCGGCAATCAATATATCATGTAGTTGTTTTCGAGTCAGCAATCGGTATATTGAAGATTACTGATGCATTCAAGTGTCGTTTGTTCCTTATCACATTGAAGGAATCGGCCCTCAAGTAGTTTAACGCCCTCCTGGTGGGGATTCATCCCCTCCTTCAAGTTCAAAAAGACTACTCGTGGCTCACTTTGTCAGCGCACAGAAGCCACCAAAGAAGTCCCAAGCTCCGTTGTAGATCAAACAAATGATGTGAGACCCTGATCCCGCTATGAAAGAACAATTGATTGTACGACAACAAGTGATGTAAGACCCTACACTCGTATATCACAAGGTTCCAGCGGGAAATGCTGGAAATTCAGAACCTAAAGCCCTTGATCGCACAAACCGCCCTGACATAAGGACTAAAAAATGAACATTTCAAGTACACCTTAGGCCTATGCAAGCCAAAATCAATGGCCAAGCTACTGGAAATGGCCAACCACCATATTGCCACAGAGTAATACGTCCTCAACTATCGAGAAGAAGCCTGAAAAGCAGTCGTCGATGCCCAATCACAAAAGAGAGCATCGACAGATGACGGTTGAATAGAGAAAGACGGCCTTAAACCTCCAACTCGTCTTCATTATGAAAACAACCAACCACACCATGAAAATAATGGGAACACTAAAGCCAGCAATTGAAATAGACGGCCTCGATACCCTCGTCAACGGTCGACCCACCACAACAAATGACAGGACTACTCAAAATGACGCCCCTAAGAATCTCGATAGTCAAACTAGTAGAGGTCATCCAAGATAAAGAATACTTCAAACAAACTCAGCGAATGAGGGTCGAAAGTTCGGCTTGAAATCCGAACAAATTCTGCGCCTACCAGAGGGATCACAACAATAACACAGAAGAATGCAGACACCTCAAGAGCTTAGTTGAGGACTTGATCAAGGCTGGAAAGCTGAAAGAGATTGTAGCCGCTGAAACAACCACTCGCAGACAGGGGAAGGCCGCAGTAGACTGAGCATCCGATGAACCTGTTCGAGCAAACACCATCCCAATCGCAATAATAATACCAGCAAAACTTGGAGAATTGTGCGTCACACGACGAGCAACTTATCCCCCCATCATGTTCACCGATGAAGACATACCGGCAAAAGGTAATCTCTATAACGATGCAAATTTCATTACGGTTTTGATTAACAATTATCAGATAGGAATCATAATAATCGACACCGAGCGCTCAGTAAATATCCTGTTCAAAGCGGTATTCGACAAGCTAAACGAGGAGACACAATAGATGGTGGCGCCTTTCGAATCCCTTTACGGGTTCTCAAGAGAAAGGAATGAGGCCCTCAGTGTGATCTTTTTTACAGTCACCTAGGGAGACAAAAACAAAGAATTTGCAAAGACCAAGGATTTCTTGGTGGTCAACTCCCCGCCTACATATAATGTCATCTTCAATCAGCCATTGCTAAAAAACTTTCGAGCGATGGCCTCCACCTATCATGTAGCTGTAAAATTCTTGGAAGACTAGGAGATCATTACCATTCGAACCACCCAAGCAGAACATAAAGACCCACAACTCTTGGCAGATTTTTCGAACTACTTGTCGGCCATTATTTTTTTTGAAAAGGAAAGGAATGATTTATGTAAATATGAAACTAGTTTTAATATAAATATTATTTTTGAAAGTAACATTTTAATTTAAAAATAGACGAGACCAAACGAGTCTCACATATTAAATAGTTTGGACGGTTGAGCGTGATACCACAAGTAATACACTATCTCGAAGGATAAACATACCACTTAACAGTAGGCTCAACCACCTAAATTAAGAAGTTTGTGACATCTGTTTGGTCTGCAAAACCTTTTATGTATGACCGACAAGTTCCCCTACCTAATATAAGGATTTGATAAGATTTATTTTACCTGGGTTCCAAGTTCTCTATAGGGGCAAGCCCCTATAGTTAATTACATCTTAAATGACTAGGGCCACTTATAAAGACTCTCGATTAAGATCAGTGATTTTGCCTTTCAGAATTCAAAGTTTGGGTTTCCAAGATTAGACACGGGAAAATCAAATGGGAATTGCTCAAATGGGAACCGTTATTTTAAGGAATCCAAATGAATAAAGAGTAGGGGATATCACATATCCAGGAGAAACCCTGGTGATTTCTCAACTATCCTATTCTTTGGCTTTATGTCTTTGAAATGATGTTATCCAATATTTAATCCTGCAATTTATTTTTAGAATTTAGGACTTACATTCGCACGATTTCTGATCATGCAAATAACCTAAAAAGATAGGAGGATTTACACTGTACCGTACAGTCACCTCGGAATCCTAAAAGTGTTAGGACTTATAATTGCACTACAGAGTTATGCAAAAAACTAAAGATAAGGTGAGGATTTATGTTGCGCTAAGCAAACCACCTCGAAGTCCTATAACTTGTTATTTAAACTAAGGAAAATGTTTAGTTGTCATAGACTTATTGTACAGTTGTTGATCGTCATCCTCCATCCGCTACATCCTGGTCGTGCTGCCCACGAAGACTTGCTCCATGTCCCATGTAGTAACAATTTCAAGTTTAGTGTCTTATATGTGAATGTGCAATATTGTTATTTGGTGGCTTACTGTTGTATATCTCCTAAATCAAGCTATATTCTAATGATTTTGTAGTTAACTTAAAGCATGCATAAACAAACTATGTTATAAGGAAGAACAGTAAATGAAAACAGTATAAAGTGTGGTAAATAAAAACAGTATAAGAAAACGCAGAAAAGTGCTATACATGTAATATAAACTTTGGGTACCTGATTTTTCTTGTTATTAGTGCACCTGTAAATAGGATCAACATCGCAAGTAACAGTATAATATACAAATTCAGCTAGCAGGACAAACATGTGTTTATGTATAACATAATAAATGATGGAGTAGCACATGGAAAGCCCTGGGGAAAACTGAAATCGACCCACAAAGACTCGAAACAAATCGTAATAAAAAGACACAAACAAATAAAACAAAACACAATGTCACATATAAAGGACCAAGGGTGAGAGATTTATATGTGGCATTAGGAATAACCCCAATTGCTAGGAGGATTTGAGTGTAAGGCTCAAGCTCAAATCCTGGAGCATTGGGTTTTATTTTAGATCAAGTTATGATGAGAATTTCACTATTTGATTTAATTAAATCAATCATAAACCACAGTCTAGTGCATTTCCTGTTTATTGTTTTAACTAACTTATGAATTAGGGTAGATAAACTCTCACCTAAAGTGTGCTCCTAAAATCTAGGAAGCCTACACTTTAACTTGAGTTTGAAGTGCCTTAAAGTGTTCTACCCTCAATTAAGTATTTTCCAACTAATCCTCGAATATATTTATAGCAAACTTAGCTCACTATCAGGCTCTTAAAACATAAGGGGATAAACCTATAATTTTGACAAAAAAGGTTCGTGAAATGTGTTTCAATCCTAATCAAAACAATTGGGCTTAAGTCTATCCAATGCTTAGGGATCCTAATTGATAGCCTATTGATCTCTCAATTTATGTCCCTAACTCGTGAATCATTTAAGCTCTTACTTTCTCCCAATTGCAATTTTATCTTTCTTATATAAAAGAAATAGTGAATGGTTTGCTACCCTCTTTCCCCTTGGGTTTCAATCACCTCAACAGGCTAAGTATCATTTTTTTTTAATTCCCACCCCTTTCTTTTTATTTTTTTTAAGGCCGTAAATCAATCCCGAAAATAATTAAATCATAAATTCTCATTTTTAACTTAACCATTAAAAAAAAATCAACGAAAAAGGAAGGCCGACTCACTTCTAAAAAAAAAAAAACAAAACAGCTAAGCAAGGAGCAAAACCGCAAGTGAATCGGCCTAAAGGCGTTTAAATTCCTTCAAAGCAAAAATTAAATCAACCCCAAAAATGTGCGTAAATGCCTCCAAAAATCAACACTTAAAAATGTCCAAATCGATGTATAAAAGGCTCAAAATGCAACTTAAACCTTAACGAATAAGGCCTCAAAATGCAACTTAAACTTTAACGAATAAAGCTTCAAAATGCAATTTAAACCTCACTAAAAAGGGTCTCAAGTGCAGCCTAATCATGCTTCAAAACAATGCTCAAAAGCTGCTCCAAAGCAGCACCAAAGTGTTTCAAAATCTTGTATCAATCGCTTCCAAATCAGCCCAAGTTCAACATGAATCCACGCATAAGCTCTAACAACTGCAGTACCAACACTTACTATTGATCAAATGTAGCATTACATATATGTATCCAAAGCTTATCCATATCCAACAACAAAAGATGTGATTGAGTTTTCCAAGTGTACACATATGAAATATGATTGAAGGGCAAACGTTAAAACTCATTCCACAACAAATGAAGGAAGCCATTGAAATGAATTTCTTTCTCGTAAGTATAAAAGATAAAGCTTCGATGTCAAATATTGCAAACAATAGGAATTCAATGACCTTTGAACCCCTCCAAAAACAAAACTTGTATTTCTTCCAAACATCAGCAAGATAGGGAGCGAAGAAAAGCTCCTGAACCTATTCTAAGCCAACAATATTGGATATCAAGTAGCATTTCATAGGCGTCTCTTCCATAACTTAAGAAAGGAAAAGCAAACAAGTAAAAAATGGCCACCACCATACCACACATGCTCAACATTTTATATTTACGAGACCAAACTTTCCAAATAGAACATAGAAACTTTCAGATATTTGTAAAAGTACAACATCGAAGCATTCAGATTTTTGCAAGTAACAAAATTATAGCTTTCAGATTTTTGCAAATAACACACCTACAACTTTCAATTTTTGCAAATAACATACATAGAAATTTCAGATTTTCAAAAGCAAGAAACCCAAAACTTTCCAATCTTTGCAAATGTATCATATAAACTTTTAGATTTTTGTAAAAATGAAGCACTGCAACTTTCCAAGCTTGTCAAAATGTAAACTAGAATGTGGTCTTAATTATTCAACTAAGGAGCAAGTAGAGAGCAAAGGAAAGCTCCTAAATGTTTCAGATGTTTGCAAATATGCCATTTAAATGTTTCAGATTTTGCAAATACGCCACTTAAATGTTTCAGATTTTGCAAATGTGTCACCCAAATATTTCAGATTTTGCAAATATGCCACCAAAATGTTTCAGATTTTTGCAAATGTGCCACCTAAATTTTTCAGCTTTTGCAAATATACAAACCCACAATTTACAGATTTTTGCAAATGAGGCACCCAACATTTTCAACTTTCGTAAATGCTACAATAAAACTTTCAAATTTTTGTAAAAGTGCGACATCACAACTTTCATGAATTACTGCATAGGAATTTCCCCTACAGGCAATGTCGTATGCATTTTTAATAAATCAAAAAATCAGATGTATACAAAATGAATTAGAGGCAATTTACATGCATACCACATAATTTGTATGTATTCACGTACAACTCGATAATTTTAATGTGATATGGAAGATTGGGTGGCATAAATGTAAAAGGAAAGGTAGAGATGCTAGACATGTAAATATTTGATGAATTGAAAATTTGTACACTTGCTTTCAATGTTTAGATGCTATGTATGTGAATATGTGAGCATTAAACAATCTCATATATAGGTTTCAAAGTTCATATATTAGATACTATTGTGTGTTCAGGTTTCAAAAATGCAAGAGAATTGCGTTGCATATATGTGTCTCAGATTTCAGGCACAAAGTCACCATGCTATTTTTTTTTTATTTGAAATCCTCTTCGTCAAAGTAATTAGCAGGTTGTATATACCTCAAACAAATCTTTTATATTTATATACCTTAACTTCTAAACTTCTATACACGCATGAGTTAAAATCCACGGTGCTAAATATGTAACACATTGTAATTGACAGAACTTGTGACTAAGTTCTAAGCCTCAGCACCCAATATCAGATACGTAAGCATACAGGAATTGCACATTGCACATCAAGCTTTCCAAATACTGTAATAATCAACAGCATAAAATACTAATCGCATCAAGCTTTTCCCATAATAAAGAATCATAGATGAATAAACATTGTTAAAATTTCTGCCAAAGAAGATCTGTAAATCATAATATAGATGAGGCAACATCCAACTTTGGCTTGATAACGGAGAAAGTAAGACAAGCAAAATCGTTTAAAAAATGCTTATATATATGAATCTTTAATACCAGTTTCCTCCAAAGCTTGTAATAAATTCCAAAATAGAGTACCTAATGATGTAAAGAATGCTCTTTAGGAGATCCATTAACTCACTGTACTTAAGGTTTCTGAAGAGAAGACGAAGCTAAACGCGTCCTCCGCGAAGTACATTCAGAAGAACATGAGAGTAACTCCAGAAGAAGAACCTAAGTCAACCGGGTACAGCGCTGAGGATACTTTTGGCCCACACTTCTCAAGGACGTCGAAGAATTCGCAAGAAAGTGCGAGCAATGCAAGAAATGCAGTACCCTGCAACACCAACTAACCCGCCAATTGCAATTTATAACGAGTCACTGGCCTTTTGCCACCTGAGAATTGGATATCCTCGGACCGTTCCCACCTTCAACGGATAAGCGTAAGTTCCTCCTAGTCGTCGTAGACTACTTTTGAAGTGGATAGAAGCTAAAGAGCTTGCCCGAATCACTATTACCACAGTATGAAATTTCATCTGAAGAGAACTCATGCTACCGCAGTCCAAAATTTCATCTGAACATAACTCATTTGCGAAGAAATCCATTGGTAAAGAGAGCCTAGCAGAGTGGCGAGAGGCCAATGACGAAGGATTCAAGCTTGCACTCAATCTCGCAGAAGAACTACATAGCGACTTAAGCCCTCGTCAAGAGAAAATAAAAAGAGGAATCGTCTGATACTTCGACAAGCAAGTGAAAGAAAAGAACTTCACACCAGGGGACCTCCTCAAAAAAACCAATCCAACAACCAGAGGACAAACAGTCGGTAAGCTCGACCAAACGTGAACAGGACCATTCATCATCAATAAAAAGGTTCCTCGGGAGCGTACTGGCTCAAGACATTCACGGAAGACAACATACCCCGAACCTAGAGCAGGTACGACCTGAAATAATTATTCACTTGAATGAAAATCTCTTGTATGAGTTCAAACCGACATAATGAAAAAGAAAAATTTTGGTCGCCACTCTTTTATTTTTTGAATTACTAACTATGCATTTAACTAGGATCCTTAACCGCACTGGCAGAGATTGCACATCTCACCAACCGATCTAAGCGACTGGGGAACCTAAAAAAAATAAAGATTCCCCGCCAGGGCGAAAATCCTAAAGACTCCCCTCTGGGGGGAGCATCCTAAGGACTCCCCTCCGGGCAAGCATCCTAAAGTCTCCCATATAGAGCAAGTATCCTAAAGGCTCCCCTCCATAGGGCGAGCGACCTAAAAACTCCTAACAGAAGCGTCTAAGGAGTTTATCACTGAAACGAACAAATGACATCCAGACTGAGGAGACAAATCACAAATAGAAGAAAAGTATAAAAGTTTAAAGGGCGACCAAACCAACATTGTATATTTCCATTAAGTCTTTGTCATTACAAAAGTGGTCCTACTTTACCAAAAAAAAAGAAAAGAAAATAAGAGAGAGAAAAACCCTTGCTACAAAAAATTTTAGGGACGAGAAGTTGAAGATCCTCCATCAGCCGATTCTGTATGCTTCTAAGCAGGCTTCTTGGTCGAAGGCAATAGCTTGACAAATTCACCAGAGTTCATGTACTTCACCTCGACCATTTCCAACCTCACAAACTTGTTGATAACAAACTCAATACTAAGCCAAATTTGGTTTGTCCTCTCCTCAGAAAGCATCTCAATCATAAGTGACAAGGCGACTTTCGCAGATAAGTTATCATTCTCCTCAAGCACAACCGAGAGCCATTCAGAAGGCCCCTCCAGGCTCTCCACCATATCGACAAGACGAGCATCGGCCTCGCCCGCTCGCAGCCAAGTTTTCCTCAAACGAGCCTTTGCAGCCTTCGCCTTCTTCCTTACACGGGCGACTTTGGCTACAGTATCGAGGTACGTGCTAGAAAAATAAGGAGACAATGTCGTCCCCAACATTTGATACCCATCGACCAAGTGGCATAGCTCCAAAGGACTGGGGCTGTTCAACTTATCCTTGAAACCCACCATAGAGTGTCCGCAAGCTTCATCGCGATGGATTCCACCCCCGGACCGTGATGAAACCAGTCCCATTGCAGATTGATGAGAATGAAGCGAGAATCCCTCGAGCCAAAAGCTTTGGGTCCCTCCTGCAACGAGATCCATTCTTCGTTGTCCCCAAGGAGTGAAGCAAAGGGAGAATCTGCGCCACCCATCGACTCTTTCCCCATCCTTCGCTATGACTTATCAGGAAATGGAGAACAACTTTCAAGCTCGACACCAGGACAAATCCCACCTCGATCAGACCTAAGGCATGTATTTGATGCCTCAAGATCGGGTCGAGACCCAGAGCATGCCTTCTCCAGAGTAATACCTTGGCTAGGACCCAGTTATTCGTCTGCTTCGGGGTCTGGAGACAGACGGCTAGCTTTCCCTCTCTTTGTCGGGTCAAAGAAGTCGGACGCATCAGACCGAGAAGCCTCCTAAGTTCCAAGTGACTCTTCATCCAAAAAAGAATCAGCATTGANCACCCATCGACTCTTTCCCCATCCTTCGCCATGACTTATCGGGAACTGGAGAACAACTTTCAAGCTCGACACTAGGACAAATCCCACCTCGATCGGAACCAAGGCATGTATTCGATGCCTCAAGATCAGGTTGAGACCCGAAACCTGCCTTCTCCAGAGTAATACCTTGGTTGGGACCCAGTTATTCGTCTTCTTTGGGGACTTGAGACAGACGGCTAGCTTTCCCTCTCTTTGTCAGTTCAATGAAGTCGGACGCATCAGACCGAGAAGCCTACAGAGTTCCAAGTAACTCTTCATCCAAAAAAGAATTAGCATCGAATCCCAGAATGAAAAGAGTTCTAGCATTGCTGCCCACTACATTTCCTGTTGAAAGGAAAGGATTCCTCTCAATTAAAGTCAACTCACTCGTTGAAACCCGTTGATAACAATTGTTGTTTTGGAAGTGGAAATAAGGAAATCCAAATCTGGGGTCTTCTTCAAAAGCTCTTCTCCTCATTCCTTCAATGACTTCTTCGCTCTAAGCTTCTCTCAGCTCCTTCATAGAAGCATTGGCCGCCTTGTTAAGCCGTGTCCTGGTCTCTTCGGCATCAAACGCAGCTCACAATTCTTTGGTCATCCGACCAAACTTTTTTGGATTCAAAACCTTATTTACAATATCCTCACAAGTATACCAGACAACAAAAAGGCTCTTCCCCTCCATGAAAGACGTCAAACCTCAAATCTGAGGGGATATCTTTTGTCGCCTATACGGTTCATCGGACAGGCGAGTAAGAATCCCACTGACCCTTCACTGAAGCCAAAAAAAAATCACCTTGTTTTCCAAGTGTTGACCTCATTTTTGAGGTCATTTCCTTTTCTAGAGTCTTAGGATCTAGCTCTAGGAGTTCCTATTGACCATCTTAGAAAACTAAAATTGAGACTCACCCTTCTAGAAATTCCAATCNTTCATTACGAAAACAACCAACCACACCATGAAAATAATGGGAACACTAAAGGCAGCAATTGAAATAGACGGTCTCGATACTCTCATCAACGGTCGACCCACCACAACAAATGATAGGACTACTCAAAATGACGCCCCTGAGAATCTCAATAGTCAAACTAGTAGAGGTCATCCAAGATAAAGAATACTTCAAATAAACTCAGCAAATGAGGGTCGGAAGTTCGGCTCTAAATCCGAACAAATTCTACGCCTACCAAAGGGATCACAACAATAACACAGAAGAATGCAGACACCTCAAGAGCCTTGAGGACTTGATCAAGGCTGGAAAGCTGAAAGAGATTGTAGCCGCTGAAACAACCACTCGCAGACAGGGGAAGGCCATAGTAGATTGAGCATCCGATGAACCTATTCGAGCGAACACCATCCCAATCGCAATAATAATACCAGCAAGAGTTGGAGAACTGTGCGTCACACGATGAGCAACTTATCCCCCCATCATGTTCACCAATGAAGACATACCAACAAAAGGTAATCGTCTATAACGATGCAATTTTCATTACGGTTTTGATTAACAATTATCAGATAGGAATCATAATAATCGACACCGAGAGCTTAGTTAATATCCTGTTCAAAGCGGTATTCGACAAGCTTAACACAATAGATGGTGGTGCCTTCCGAATCCCTTTACGGGTTCTCAGGAGAAAGGAATGAGGCCCTCTTTCTGACAATCACCTAGGGAGACAAAAACAAAGAATTTGCAAAGATCGAGGATTTCTTGGTGGTCAACTTCCCGCCTACATATAATGTCATCTTCGGTCAGCCATTGCTAAAAAACTTTTGAGTGATGGCCTCCACCTATCATGTAGCTGTAAAATTCCTAGGAGACTGCGAGATCATTACCATTCGAACCACCCAAGCAGAACAAAAAGACCCACAACTTTTGGCAGATTTTTCGAACTACTTGTCAGCCATTATTTTTTTTTAAAAAAAGGAAAGGAATGATTTTTGTAAATATGAAACTAGTTTTAATATAAATATGATTTTTGAAAGTAACATTTTAATTTAAAAATAGACGAGACCAAACGAGTCTCACATATTAAATAGTTTGGACGGTTGAGCGTGATACCACAAGTAATACACTATCTCGAATGATAAGCATACCACTTAACAGTAGGCTCAACCACCTAAAATTAAGAAGTTTGTGACATCTGTTTGGTCTGCAAAATCTTTTATGTATGACCGGCAAATTCCTCTATCTAATATAAGTATTAGATAAGATTTATTTTACATGGGTTCCAAGTTCCCTATAGGGGCAAGCCCCTATAGTTAATTACATCTTAAATGACCGGGATCACTTAAGAAGACTCTAGATTAAGATCAGTAGTTTTGTCTTCCAGATTTCAAAGTTTGGGTTTGCAAGATTAGACACGGGAAAATCAAATGGGAATGACTAAAATAGAAACCGTTATTTTAAGGAATCCAAAGGAATAAAGAGTAGGGGATATCACATATCCAGGAGAAACCCTGGTGATTTCTCAACTATCCTATTATTTGGCTTTATGTCTTTGAAATGATGTTATCCAATATTTAATCCTTCAATATTTTTTTAGAATTTAGGACTTACATTCGCACGATTTTTTATCGTGCAAATAGCCTAAAAAGATAATAGGAATTACACTGTACCGTACGGTCACATCGGAATCCTAAAAGTGTTAGGACTTATAATTGCACTATAGAGTTATGCAAAAGTCTAAAGATAAGGTGAGGATTCACGTTGTGCTAAGCAAACCATCTCGAAGTCCTATGACTTGTTATTTAAACTAAGGAAAATGTTTAGTTGTCATAGACTTATTGTACTGTTGTAGATCGTCATCCTCCATCCGCTACATCCTGGTCATGCTGCCCACGAAGACTTGCTCCATGTCCCATGTAGTAACAATTTCAAGTTTAGTGTCTTATATGTGAATGTGCAATATTGTTATTTGGTGGCTTGCTGTTGTATATCTCATAAATCAAGCTATATCCTAATGATTTTGTAGCTAACTTAAAGCATGCATAAACAAACTATGTTATAAGTAAGAACAGTAAATGAAAACAGTATAAAATGCGGTAAATAAAAGCAGTATAAGAAAACGCAGAAAAGTGTTATGCATGTAATATAAACTTCGGGTACCTGATTTTTCTTGTTATTAGTGCACCTGTAAATGGGATCAACGTCGCAAGTAATAGTATAATATACAAACTCAGCTAGCAGGACAAACATGTGTTTATGTACAACAGAATAAATGGAGTAGCACATGGAAAGCCCGGAGGAAAACTGAAATCGACCCACAAAGACTCGAAACAAATCGTAAGAAAAAGACACAAACAAATAAAACAAAACATAATGTCACATATAAAGGACAAAGAGTGGGAGATTTATATGTGGCATTGGGAATAACCCCAATTGCTAGGAGAATTTGAGTGTAAGGCTCAAACTCAAATCCCGGAGCATTGAATTTTATTTTAGATCAAGTTATGATGAGAATTTCACTATTTGATTTAATTAAATCAATCATAAACCACAGCCTAGTACATTTCCTGTTTATTGTTTTAACTAACTTATGAATTAGAGTCAGGTGTCTAGTTTCAGTGTTCATTTAAAAATTAGGTAGATAAACTCTCACCTAAAATTCAACATGAATCAACGCATAAGCTCTAACAGGTGCAGTACCAACACTTACTATTGATCAAATGTAGCATTACATATATGTATCCAAAGCTTATCCATATCGAACAACAAAAGATGTGATTGAGTTTTCCAAGTGTACAATATGAAATATGATTGAAGGGCAAACGTTAAAACTCATTGCACAACAAATGAAGGAAGCCATTGAAATGAATTTCTTTCTCGTAAGTATAAAAGATAAATCTTCGATGTCAAATATTGCAAACAAATAGGAATTCAATGGCCTTTGAACCCCTCCAAAAACAAAACTTGTATTTCTTCCAAAAATCAGCAAGATAGGGAGCGAAGAAAAGCTCCTGAACCTATTCTAAGCCAACAATATTGGATATCAACTAGCATTTCATAGGCGTCTCTTCCATAACTTAAGAAAGGAAAAACAAACAAGTAAAAAATGGCCACCACCATACCACGCATGCTCAACATTTTATATTTACGAGACCAAACTTTCCAAATAGAACATAGAAACCTTCAAATATTTGTAAAAGTAAAGCATCAAAGCTTTCAGATTTTTGCAAGTAACAAAATTATAGCTTTCAGATTTTTGCAAATAACACACCTACAACTTTCAATTTTTGCAAATAACATACATAGAACTTTCAGATTTTCGAAAGCAAGGCACCCAAAACTTTCCAATCTTTGCAAATGTATCATATAAACTTTCAGATTTTTGTAAAAATGAAGCACTGCAACTTTGCAACTTTCCAAGCTTGCCAAAATGTAATGTGGCCTTAATTATTCAACTATGCAGCAAGTAGAGAGCAAAGGAAAGCTCCTAAATATTTCAGATTTTTGCAAATACACAACCCACAATTTACAGATTTTTGCAAATGAGGCACCCAACATTTTCAACTTTCGTAAATGCTACAATAAAACTTTCAGATTTTTGTAAAAGTGGGGCATCACAACTTTCATGAATTACTGCATAGGAATTTCCCCTACAGGCAATGTCGTATGCATTTTTAATAAATCAAAACACCATATGTATACAAAATGAATTAGAGGCAATTTACATGCATACCACATAATTTGTATGCATTCACATACAACTCGATAATTTTAATGTGATATGGAAGATTGGGTCGCATAAATGTAAAAGGAAAGGTAGAAATGCTAGACATGTAAATATTTGATGAATTGAAAATCTGTACACTTGCTTTCAATGTTTAGATGTTATGTATGTGAATATGTGAGCATTAAATAATCTCATATATAGGTTTCAAAGTTCATATATTAGATACTATTGTGTGTTTAGGTTTCAAAAATGCAAGAGAATTGTGTTGCTTATATGTGTCTCAGATTTCAGGCACAAAGTCACCATGCTATTTTTTTTTTTTATTGAAATCCCCTACGTCAAAGTAATTAGCAGGTTGTATATACCTCAAACAAATCTTTTATATTTATATACCCTAACTTCTAAACTTCTATACACGCATGAGTTAAAATCCACGGTGCTAAATATGTAACACATTGTAATTGACAGAACTTGTGACTAAGTTCTAAGCCTCAACACTCAATATCAGATACGTAAGCATATAGGAATTGCACATTGCACATAAGCTTTCCAAATACTGTAATAATCAGCAGCATAAAATACTAATCGCATCAAGCTTTTCCCATAATAAAGAATCATAGTGAATAAACATTGTTAAAATTTCTGCCAAAGAAGATCTGTAAATCATAATATAGATGAGGCAACATCCAACTTTGGCTTGATAACGGAGAAAGTAAGACAAGCAAAATCGTTTAAAAAATGCTTATATATATATGAATCTTTAATACCAATTTCCTCCAAAGCTTGTAATAAATTCCAAAACAGAGTACCTAATGATGTAAAGAATGCTCTTTAGGAGATCCATTAACTCACTGTACTTCAGGTTTCTGAAGAGAAGACGAAGCTAAACGCGTCCTCCGCAAAGTACATTCAGGAGAACACGAGAGTCACTTCAGAAGAAGAGCCTAAGTCAACCGGGTACAGCGCTAAGGATACTTTTGGCCCACACTTCTCAAGGACGTCGAAGAATTCGCAAGAAAGTGCGAGCAATGCCAGAAATGCAGTACCCTGCAACACCAACCAACCCGCCAATTGCAATTTATAACGAGTCACTGGCCTTTTTCCACCTGAGAATTGGATATCCTCAGACCGTTCCCACCTTCAACGGGTAAGCGTAAGTTCCTCCTGGCCGTCGTAGACTACTTTTCGAAGTGGATAAAAGCTAAAGAGCTTGCCCGAATCACTACTACCACAGTATGAAATTTCATCTGAACAGAACTCATGCTACCGCAGTCCGAAATTTCATCTGAACATAACTCATTTGCGAAGAAAGCCATTGGCGAAGAAAGCCATTGGCGAAGAAAGCCTAGCAGAGTGGCGAGAGGCCAATGACGAACGATTCAAGCTTGCACTCGATCTCGCAGAAGAACTACATAGCGACTCGAGCCCTCGTCAAGAGGAAATAAAGAGAGGAATCATCTGATACTTCGACAAGCAAGTGAAAGAAAAGAACTGCACACCAAGGGACCTCCTCAAAAAAACCAATCCAACAACCCGCGGACAAACAGTCCGTAAGCTCAACCAAACGTGGACAGGACCATTCATCATCAATAAAAAGGTTCCTCGAGAGCGTACTGGCTCAAGACATTCACGGGAGACAACATACCCCGAACCTAGAGCAGGTACGACCTGAAATAATTATTCACTTGAATGAAAATCTCTTGTATGAGTTCAAACCGACATAATGAAAAAGAAAAATTTTGGTCGCCACTCTTTTATTTTTTGAATTACTAACCATGCATTTAACTAGGATCCTTAACCGCACTGGCAGAGCTTGCACATTTCACCAACCGATCTAAGAGATTGGGGAACCATAAAAAATAAAGACTCCCCTCCAGGGCGAGAATCCTAAAGACTCCCCTCTGGGGGGTAGCATCCTAAGGACTCCCCTCCGGGCAAGCATCCTAAAGTCTCCCATATAGAGCGAGCATCCTAAAGGCTCCCCTCCATAGGGTGAGCGACCTAAAAACTCCTAACAGAAGCGTCTAAGGAGTTTATCACTGAAACAAACAAATGACATCCAGACTGAGGAGACAAATCACAAATAGAAGAAAAGTATAAAAGTTTAAAGGGCGACCAAACCAACATTGTATATTTCCATTAAGTCTTTGTCATTACAAAAGTGGTCCTACTTTACCAAAAAAAGAAAAGAAAATAAGAGAGAGAAAAACCCTTGCTACAAAAAATTTTAGGGACGAGAAGTTGAAGATCCTCCATCTACCGGTTCTGTATGCTTCCAAGAAGGCTTCTTGGGCGAAGGCAACAGGGTCGAAAATAGCTTGACAAATTCACCCGAGTTCGTGTACTTCACCTCGACCATTCCCAACCTCACGAACTAGTTGATAACAAACTCAATAATAAGCCAAATTTGGTTCATCCTCTCCTCAGAAAGCATCTCAATCATAAGTGACAAGGCGACTTTCGCAGATTAGTTATCATTCTCCTCAAGCACAACCGAGAGCCATTCAGAAGCCCCCTCCAGGCTCTCCACCATATCGACAAGACGAGCATCGGCCTCGCCCGCTCGCAGCAAATTTTTCCTCAGACGAGCCTTTGCAGCCTTTGCCTTCTTCCTTACACGGGCGGCTTTGGCTACAATATCGAGGTACAAGCTAGACAAATAATGAGACGATGTCGTCCCCAACATTTGATACCCATCGACCAAGTGGCATAGCTCCAAAGGGTTGGGGCTGTTCAACTTATCCTTGAAACCCACCATAGAGTGTCTGCAAGCTTCATCGTGATGGATTCCACCCCCCGGACCGTGATGAAACCAGTCCCATTGTAGATTGATGAGAATGAAGCGAGAATCCCTCGAGACAAAAGCTTTGGGTCCCTCCTGCAACGAGATCCATTCTTCGTTGTCCCCAAGGAGTGAAGCAAAGGGTGAATCTGCGCCACCCATCGACTCTTTCCCCATCCTTCGCCATGACTTATCGGGAACTGGAGAACAACTTTCAAGCTCGACACCAGGACAAATCCCACCTCGATCAGACCCAAGGCATGTATTCGATGTCTCAAGATCGGGTCGAGACCCAGAGCCTGCCTTCTCCAGAGTAATACCTGGCTGGGACCCAGTTATTCGTCTGCTTCGGGGTCTGGAGACAGACGGCTAGCTTTCCCTCTCTTTGTCAGCTCAATGAAGTCAGACGCATCAGACCGAGAAGCCTCCTAAGTTCCAAGTAACTCTTCATCCAAAAAAGAATCAGCATTGGATCCCAAAATGAAAAGAGTTCTAGCATCGCTGCCCACTACGTTTCCTGTTGAAAGGAAAGGATAGCTCTCAATTAAAGTCAACCCATTGATAACAATTGTTGTTTTGGAAGTGGAAATAAAAAAATCCAAATCTGGAGTCTTCTTCAAAAGCTCTTCTCCTCATTCCTTCAACGACTTCTTCGCTCTCAGCTCCTTCATGGAAGCATTGGCCGCCTTGTTAAGCCGTGTCCTGGTCTCTTCGGCATCAAACGCGGCTCACAATTCTTTGGTCATCCGACCAAACTTTTTTGGATTCAAAAACTTATTTACAATATCCTCACAAGTATACCAGACAACAAAAAGACTCTTCCCATCCATGAATGACGTCAAACCTCAAATCTGAGGGGATATCCTTTGTCGCCTATACGGTTCATCGGACGGGTGAGTAAGAATCCCCCTGACCCTTCACTCAAGCCAAAATAAAATTACGCTTTCAATTCTTCACCTTATTTTCTGAGTCAATCAATCAAATTTTTTTATTGGAAGTGGCATTCACGTAACCATCCGGATCGACCCTAAAAAGAACACGTGCAAAAAAGTTCATGCGACCACGGAATCTTCATCCTCCGACAGTATGCAATGAAGGTCATGACCGCCGCTATACAACTCGCCTTCAGTTGGGTCAGGATAACACCGTAGTGGATCATAATGGCCCGAACCTCGTGACAAATGGGGAGGCGAAATTCCTGAACAAATTGGTTGCGGTACAGAACGAGTAATCCCCCATAATCATCGGCTGCCAGATCATTTGGTCCCGAAGCCTCAAACACAATGTCGTCATCCAAGATATATCTCCTATGGAGCCTCGAAGCCTCGAAGCCTCGTCAGAAGACAGTACGAAGCGCTCTGTCGCTAGCACTGTCCCGAACACCTGGGGCGAATACTTGGAAGCCATGGAGACAATGAACAGAAGTACAAAAGAGGAAGAAACAAAGGATGTGGAAAGGAAAAAAAAAAGTCATAAGAGGGCCTCAACCCTATATATAGGGTCAAAAAGAAATTGAAACGCTGTTAACCGTAACTCGGGAATGCAAACTCTACGTCACGTCACAGCAAAGAAAAAATATATTTTCACATAAATAAAAAGCCTGCAACATAAGGAATAAAAACATTTATTCATTCAAATACGACAAATTTTACAACCGGCTCGCCCGCCGCGTGCAGCATAACCAACCCACGCCTCCATAACTACTTATAAAAACTCGACCCCCTAACTTAAACCTATTGAAACTATCGGTCTCGGCTCGGAACCGAGAGACCGAGCAAACCTTCCTTACGTCCGTCAGGTCCACCCACAGGTGCATAGTCTCCATTCGGAGGGTCGTAGTCACAAACCGATGATACCTGCGTCAGCCCTAAGGTCGAGAAGTTCAACCGACAGCTTCTTGGAGAGGGCATCCAACTGCACCTTCAGCTCCTTTATGCTGCCCTTTGACTGGGACTCAGCTTCCTTCTGAGCCTCAACTTCACAAGCAAAGAAATACGCTATCTCGTCCATGCGATGAACCACGGAGTCGGTCGACTCCCTTCGTCGATTGTTGACGAGTTCTCCATAATTTCCCGAGAAGTTGGCACTCGACCCTCAACAACTTCCGACTAGTCAGAAACGTGAATCAGGCCATCTACATGATAAATAAGAATTCAAACTAGGCGAAGAACAAAATCACTCTAAATTCAATGAGTAAGTCAGACGACTGAGCTCCTAGTACCAAGGAGTCATTCCAACTCAGACTAGAAAAAATACACCAGGCACAGGTGGAGGGCCGCAGCTCTAATCCTGTCGATCTGAGGAGAATCAGCTGCATTCGTTTCCCTGCACGGTGCACCCTCGAAAGTTCATCGGGTCTCTCTCTTGTCCACCAAGTTCGGTCAACGTTTCAGCACGAGGAACGACTGGACCCTTGCCTGACTTCCAACAAAACAAGGGAATGTCACCAGATGAGTTGTTCCCATCATCGTCATTGGGCTCGTACAATGGCCCCCACTTGAAAGCCAACCGGTTTACTCACCTCTTCTTGGCAGGCTTACTGCCCTCAAAATGTTTTCCTCGTTCACCAACCACGCCACCCTCGTGATGACGGCTTTCAACGAGAATTTGCAAAGAACGGATTTTCTCAGCCGGTAGTTCGAAAACCTTCATCAGAATGTCATCGGATGTTTCACCAGGGTAGACTTTATTAGTGTTCGCCAACAGAACGCCTTCACAAAAAAATGACCAAAGCTTCGGACAAGAGAGAAGTGCAGAAGTAAGGGTAGCAACAACCTATTTATAGGGCGATAGTGCACTGAAATCCGAGTGTGCTTATTATATATTTATTATGAATAAATGAATTTAATGTAGCATTTAGTGCAGTATTTAATTTTCTTGTTTTCATCGTAGTTGTCGCTTTCAAAATGCAAGAAAATTGGAGAACAAAAAATGTATGACAGGATCATAATAGCACGACTCTCGGAGAAAAGATACACAACAAATAGGAGGGGCCCACAGTCAAAATATCTAGAGATCCAGCCAAACGCTGAGTTACTTATTGGAATAAAAGTTAATGTCAAGTCAAGAGAGAAGCATCCCAACATTTTGATAAGTCACTTCCATTAGTGGTTGAGCCAAACAACATAACAGGTCAGACGAAGAATAGTTGGGTACATGCCCAAACGAAGGAGGGCTATGTATCTAGCCAAACGAAGGATGGTTCTGCCCCAGGCCGAAAGAAAAACCCACCCATCACCACACGAACAAGGGAGATAGGTTGAAGACTGAGGAAAGGTCACAGATAAGTTCGATCGACAAGTTTTCACGTTATCGACATGCTATTCGGCCCGTCATGACCGAACGAATGAGCATGTCATTATTAACATATTTACATAAATTGTACAAATGACATTAATACCCTTGAGTTTCGGGTCTTAGATGTAATTATGTACAATAAGTATCTCCTATACCTATAAATAGGACATCATTTCATAAAGAAAAGGCTCCGGATACTCTCCTTTTTATTGTTCATTTCTTATATGTACGCTCTATTCCTTGGTTGTTATTCCCGAACATTTTAGGTTTAACAATTTGGATTCCATTCGATGTGTTTTGACACAATATATAAATTTGGTAAATCAATTCATCATGTTTAGAATGGCTAAGAAGTATAAGCATGGTTTGAGATCTCACAATATCAATCATATGGTTCGTGACATCACGCTTTTGGATGACAAAAGCTTTTGCTCCAAGCTCATTTATAGTGTTGTATAGTGCAAAAAAAATGATCTTTACATTTTCAGAGCAGAAGTCTTTTTCATGAATTCCATGCCACCTGCCAAAGATTGAACGATCATTGAAAAGAAAATATTATTTATGATAGACAAAAAAAGGAGAGATCAAATATACTTCTCAACCAGCTTCATAAGATTTGCTAGTTCTTCAGAAGAACCTCCACCGTCAAAAAAATCATCTACCACAGTAGTTAGCACACCTCCTTTGGCCCAACATAAGCGAACACTTGACAGTTCCGAGGAGAAAAGTGTAGAAGCAGCAGAGAGATAACAGTACATATGTTTCTGCCGAGAAAATCCAAGTTGATCCAGCTTGCTCTCTTTAACCCAACTTTTTGCACAAGATTATGTCATGCAGAAACCAACAAAAGTTCAAGCTTTCTTATACAAGAATTAACAAAATACACTTACCTCTCGAGATACTGAAGCTCTTTCCTACATATCAACTGGGAGCTACTGAAAGCATCCACAGCAAGCTCCTTAAGATCATTATTATTCATACTGGCACTGATGAGAGTTTCCGCATATATCATGACCTCTTTAAAAATATTTAACCATGCAAAACAAGGTTTTCCCCCTTTTTTTTTACTCAGAACNCAAAATACACTTACCTCTCGAGATACTGAAGCTCTTTCCTACATATCAACTGGGAGCTACTGAAAGCATCCATTGCAAGCTCCTTAAGATCATTATTATTCATACCGGCACTGATGAGAGTTTCCGCATATATAATGACTTCTTTAAAAATATTTGACCATGCAAGACAAGGTTTTCCCCCTTTTTTTACTCAGAATAGAAACAAAATAAAAACTTACACAAAGGATGTCTTGAGCATCTGCAAATTATCTAAATTGCAGCATTCAATATTCCTTTTGTGCTCAAGCCTTTCCAAACTTGCATAAAAGGGAAACCTGAGAGTATAATCAACCTGAAAGAACAGAGGAACCAGTAATTTAGAGTTCACAATCAAAAAATGTCAAAAAAGCAAAGAAACAATTATTTAGAATTCTTAGAATATATTAGGTGTTAAATTACAGATTGGTAGTTACTTTAAGAAATACAATCGGTTAAAAAACATAAACTATGACAGNTGAGAGTATAATCAACCTGAAAGAACAGAGGAACCAGTAATTTAGAGTTCACAATCAAAAAATGTCAAAAAAACAAAGAAACAATTATTTAGAATTCTTAGAATATATTAGGAGTTAAATTACAGATTGGTAGTTACTTTAAGAAATACAATCCGTTAAAAAACATAAACTATGACAAAAAATACTAGCAATTCCGTACATAAGAAAATTGTGATCTGAACAAAATTAATCCTGGATTTTTATTTGATATTCTAAATTTTACAACTAATCATCTATTATCTCAATGGTACTCACCTGTCCTTTAGGAGTAGAACTCTAAAATTTCTCAAAATGAAATCAGTTAGACATCTATAAGTTTTTTTATCATCTTCAATTAAAATTTTTATCAAAAAATTTTCATTTTGTGTAAGCTGATCTTACATGCCAAATCCATTGAGCAAGCGTGAACACAGCATGTGGGATTAAATTATAAAAGCATCATGAGAAGGTTGCTATAGTTTTGGACATACAATTGAAACTTAATAGATCATTTTGGAGTTCCACAATTGGAAACCGGCTACTAATGTCCCCATCACACCTTCCCTTGCCAACCTTTTCAATTCCACATTGCCTCATAGCTCTGTGTCCCTGTATTAACAACTGTTGAAGTGAAACTCTATCTTGCCATGCATTACCAGAGTCAAAACTCATTTCTGAGATTAAAAACGTCATGAATCGGGTCATATGTAACCTTGTTAACCTCCTGTTTTTTTTTTTTCCAGTCTAACCATTCTAAATCAGATTCACAAATCATCACAATATCCCTATAAGAACCTTAATAAATTACAGAAAACAAATGTGGGAAAGTATAAATCAGCTACCTCTTGTGAAATATCAAGTGAGTTGATGGCATTAGTATTCAATTCCTCCTTGAGAAAATAAGTCACCCAGGAATTTAATTTCTTTAGAATTGGTTCATCTCGTGAGATCTGAACCTGTGACGCCTTGTATAGCTCAATAACAGCATTTAAATCCCCAATATAACCTTGGACTGTGTTCTTGAAATGCCTCACATCAACAAATGGAGATAAAGCATCTGTAAATGATAATGGCACTCGGAAACATTGAACTAATCCAATTTAATTTAGAATTCTTAGACATCATTAGAATGTTTGATTTCCTTAAAAATAACGAATTTTACTATTTTATGATGAGTAATCCTATTTATATATATTTAAAAATTTTAATAAATTTGGCCATGTTTTTTACTGCATAGATCTCCTTAAATTTTCTTAGAAATTACTGTCTATATGAGAAAAATTTGTAGTTTAAAAAAAAACTACCCTTTTATTAATTTATCATTTTGCTCTTTGTAGGTTCTAAATCAGGATAGCCATTCTATAGACATGATTTGTTATTCGAAAACTACCATAATTTTTTTGAAATTATTTAGGGTAGTTATTTATTTTTATAATTAAAATATTAAATATTGAGTTACTTTAATAAAAAAAATTTTAAATATTCTTAAAAATTTTTGGAATGCTTAAATATGATGTTTAAGTTTATTTAGTTCATTCATATCATTTTATTAAATAACTAAGCATAATTTTTAATAAATACTAATATGTATATGCATGCATGTATGTAATTGCAACCTCTATAAGCCAACTCAAGCAGATGAATCGAAATTATTTCTAGTTGCCTTCATAACCTAATCATCATATATAATTATGCAGTTTCTAAGAAAAAATGCAGCTATAATTTCTTTGGAATAACTTATTATAAAAATTTTTAATCCATAATTTATAGTTCAAAAGAAAATCAAAAAAATTTGATCAAGCTCAGATGAATCATACAAATCAGCAAATAAATAAAATTTATAGGCAAAAATTAAAGAAGTATAAATCCTTATATTAAACGTAATTTTAATATAATTTGAATTTAATTTAAGAATCAATGTAGCTTCTTTCAATTGGAGAAGTTTTAATTTCTTGTGGATAGACTCTCTATGTATGATCATCTCTGTGGAACAAAGTACACACGGAATAGCTCATAAGGGATAACTTACTAGAAGAGACATCATATCCATGCATACGTAAAAGACGAAATGTCATGGCACAAGTAGCAACGTTTGAATAAATTTCCTCATCTTTTTCTACCCAACATCTGCATAATGAGACAAGTCAGGTTTTTAAAAAAGCAAAAAAGATGTCAAAGCCTAAACACAAATAGAATTTTCTATCTGATTTTCACCTATATGCTCTGTCCAGAATTCCCCTTGTATTATGAATAAAATGCAGAGAAACTCCAAGCTTCTCAAGTTTATCAATCATGGAAAGTTGTGTATGTATGTCCAGTGGGTAGGTTGTTGGAACTATAAAACACCAAGCTTGAATTAATATATAACACCAAGAAGTACAAATGATTTATTTTAAATTTTCTAGGTAACTAAGCACCACCTGAGCAACCAAACTTCTGCAAAATAGAACACAAGTAATTAAAGGATTTATCATCTCGAATATGGCAAAGTGCAGCAGCAGTTGTTGAGGGGGAATTAAAGAGTGAACCATTTTTTCGTTGATAACTCAAAACCTCTTGCCAATCTTGTAATCCACATAGTCCTTCAGCAACAAATGCAAGGTAAGCTTTGCTTCCAGGTGAATCTTTCTCAACCTCTCTTAAAAAAAAAGAATGAACAGAAATAAACATGGTTGCTAAAATAATTAAAAAATATTCCATAATTCAATCATGATGTAATGGTCTTGATTAAAATGAAAACCAACACCGAGGACACATAAAATAACAGACTAATTCTTACTATCGTTTACGAAACAAGCTATTATTGAGTTGTTATAATAAGCTCATCTCAAGTAAGGAATTTTATAAATAAATCATACTCAATGATTTCCTAGATTTGCAAGCTATCTAACCAAAAATAGGATAGAATTCGTGTAAGCCTAAAATTTCCACCCTGTTACTTTATTTATTGTAGATTTGGATCACTCCGTTATTTAAGACCAAGTTGCCAAAACTTGGTCCTGGATTTTCTCTTAACAACATAGTTCTGGTGATTTTGGCAATCTTCTAATTACAGCGTAAGCCTTTTTAATTATAAATTTTGAAAATTTTTATTACATTCCATATTAATTAAGGCAAGGATTTCAACAAAATTTGCCATAATTCTGGTAGTTTCTTTTATAACTATGTTAGTATAGCACATAGTTTTTCCTTTCTAAAATTCTTTCAAATCAATAAGTGTTGTGGCAAATTCATTTGAAGTGTCAAAAAATGCATGTTTAAGGCAACTCCAAGCAAACAATTCAAAGCAAGTGGGGTTGTTTACTATATGTTATAACTAAGCCATGTTTCAAACATTCTCTGGAATTATTCAAAAAACTCTGTGATACGCATCGACACTAAAATCAACGAACAAACCACATGAAACGGCAACAAATAGGTGAAAGAACCATAAACAAGGGCTGCTCTTACAACAATCAAAGGAAAACAAGCAAGATACACGGCTAATTTACTTTTGAGAGCTAAATCAGCTCTCCCACACCCTAGACATCGCTAGGGACTCCACATGAAGAAAAGAAAGCAGCAGTCACACAAAAACATGCATAAAGAACGCAGACCAAGGTTTTTCCCTTAACAGAATCCCCTCCCAACTCTTTAAAATTTTCCTTCCTAATTTCTTTCCAAACTCCCATAATTTCTCTTCCTCGTATAGGTGATAATGGCCCTAGTGGACCCCAACCTTCCCTTTCCGTCTTCTGCGGCTCCCCGCGTCCGCCCTGCTCCTTTTCGCCAAGACCAGACTGTCTGTGGGTCGGTTACGCTGCCTTCAGCCAGTCCAGGGAGGACCGGCTCCCGTATATGAGTAACATTACTCTGCTCCCACAAAGACACATCGTCCTCAAGATGAAAGGATGGAAACTGCTTATGGATCATCTCGTAAGGCTCCCATGTTACTTCATAGTTTGGTAGCTCCTTCCATCTAACCAGTACCTCCTTTGCTCCCCCTACTCCTCGGAGCACTCCCTCGATCTCTAATGGCTCCAAAATCACCTCCAGATCTTCAATCAACGTCGGCGGTAGTGTGGATGAGGGTGTATGATCATATTAGAACCTCAAACGATAAGCCACTTTCCTGATGTGTGTCATCACCTCATATGGTTCATAGTATCGTGGTGAAAGTTTCTCTCTCCTCCTTTTGGCCAATCTCTTATGTCGCAAGGGCCTCAGCTTCAAGTAGATCATGTCCCCTGGTTCAAACTACACCTCTTATGTTCATCCGTCTTCCTCTTCATGATTTGATGAACTCTCAGTAAATGCCCCTTAAGCTCTGCTAGTACCTTGTCCTTCTCCTCTAATTATTGATTGACGCTAGATACGGGTGTGGTGCCATGCTCATAATGTACCCAAGTGAGATGAATCCCGCCCATAAAATATATTGAAAAGGGTGGTTTGTGATGCGGTGTGGTACGACGTGTTATACAAATATTCGGCTCATGCAATCCACTTGGCCCATAGCTTCAACATATCAGAAACAAAACAATGCAGGTATGTCTCCACACCCCTGGTGACCACCTTCGTCTGTCCATCAGTCAAAGAATAATATGCAATGCTCCTCTTGAGGATTGTCCCTTGCAACTTGAATAGCTTTTTCCAGAAGTGACTGAGGAACGCCTAGCCCCTATCTTAAACAATTGATTACGGTACCATGTGCAGACAGACCAGTTTGCGAACAAACACCGCCGCGACTGAGACCGTCGTGCAGAGATTCTGTAAGGGAATGAAATGTGCATACTTACTCAGGTGATCTACGACCACCATGATCGATCGTGGCAATCCATCGTCACTTCTTCCAAACCTTCCCGGGTAATGCTAATGGTTGTAGTGACCCTCCTAATGTCGTGGTTAAGTACTTGTGTCGTTTTCCCCGATCGCACGGCCGTAAAAATCTTGCAATAATTTGGGAATATACTCCGACGACTTGGATAGCACGAATCGCCCATAAAGGAGCAGTTGTTGTCCCCTCAATGCATATCCTGGAAGAATTTTCGGATCTTGTAGTAATGCAGTCCTTATCTTCCTAAACTCCTCATCCCTTTCGCTTTCCTGTCTCAAGACTTCCCAATCTAGGACCAATGGGACCGATAGGGTCGTCAATTGGGGCTCCTCCACCTTTCTCGACAGTGCATCAGTAGTCTTGTTCTCCAATCTTGGTCGGTATTGAATCTCAAATCATACCCTAGTAGCATGGATAGTTATCTCTGATGCTCCTCAATTACCATTCGTTGTTCCAGCAAATATTTTAAGCTCCTCTGATCTATCCTGACCAAAAAATATTGTCCCAACAGATAGGGCCGTCACTTTTGAATGACCAAGACAATTGCCAATAATTCGCGTTCGTTTACTAACTTTAGCCTTGCTCTACCTATAAGAACCCGGTTGAAAAAGCCAATCGGTCGCTAATCCTGCATGAGCACTACTCCCAATCCATACTTTGACGCATCCGTCTCCACTACAAATGGTTTACTGAAATCAGTAATTGCTAATACCGTACGCTAGTCATGACCCTCTTCAGGTATTCAAATGTCTGTGTTGCTGCTTCCCACAAATTTAAATTGTCTTTCGTCAACTGCTTCGTCAATGGCCAAGCTATCATGTCATATCCTCTCACGAACTTCCGGTAGTAGCTATGAGCCCCAAAAATCCTCTTAATTCTTTCAGATTCCTTAATACAGGCCATTCAACCATAGCCTTAATCTTGGATTGATCCACTGTTACCCCCATTCTGCTCACCACATGTCATAGGTACTCCACCTGTACTAATGCAAAAGAACATTTTTTCATGTTAGCATACAACTGGTGCTCCCTCAACTTCCTCGGGACTGCCCTCAGGTGCCACACATGCTTTTTCTCTGTACGATTGTAGATCAAAATATCATCAAAGAAAATCAGGACAAATTTTTGGAGATAAGGTTGAAAAACCCTATTGATGAAGGATTGAAATGTCGTCGGGGCGTTGGTGAGACCAAACGGCATCACTAAGAAATCATAATGCCCTTCATGTGTTCTAAATGTTGTCTTGTGCTCATCCGTCTGATTCATCCTGATCTGGTGGTACTCTGACTTAAGATCAATTTTTAAGAAAATGACTACCCCATATAGCTCATTCAGTAACTCATCAAACACATGAATAGAAAACTTATCCAACATTGTTTTCTTGTTTAAAACTCAGAAGTCCACGCAAAATCTCCAACTACCATCTTTTTTCTTCACCAAAAAAATGGGACTGAAAAAAAGACTCACACTAGACCTGATAATCCCAACCTCGAGCATCTCTCAGATCAATTTATCTATCTCATCCTTCTGAATCTGGGGGTACATGTATGGTCTGACGCTGACGGGAGGAACACCTTCCTTCAATGCAATAGAGTGTCTGTGCACCCTCCAAAGAGGTAACTCACTAGACTGTTGGAAAACATCAGTAAACTGTTGTAGAAGCTATTGGACCCCTTCCGGAAACTCTGACAACTCTAAATCTCGAACCTCCTCGATGCTCTGCAACTCCACCAAGTAACCCGGTCTTACTCCCTAAATCGACTTGACCATGGTTTTGAGCAAAACATGATTTTGCATAAGCTATCATCTCCTCTTAGCACCACCTTCTTATCCTCCACTTTGAACTCCATCGCCAAGGACTTCCAATCCACATTCATTCCTCCCAATGTTCGCAGCCACTTCATCCCAGAATCACATTTATGCTACCCAAATCTAAAGGAAGTCTTCCACCACCTGTAGGTCATGTAGTCTCAGAGCCAAACCCTTGCAAAATCCCTTACTTTTCTCCACCTTCCCTCTCCCCATCATGACACAAAAGCTCCCCGTAGTCACCAGCTTCAACCCGAGCTTCTCCATAACCTAACTTGAGATAAAGTTATGTGTGGCCCCGTTATCCACCAACACCACAATCAGTTATACCTCGATCTATTCCCTCACCATCATAATGTGATTCTAGATAAATCCCACCACCAAATTGAGGGACACCTCTGCCACATCAAATGCAGATGCTCCTCCTGCGCTGCTTCCTCTTATGATTACTCATTTTTTGTATCCTCCTAAACTAAAAGAACCTGAAGGGCGCGCTCCTTGCAACAGTGTCATGGGGCATATTTGTCATCATAGTTGTAACACAATCATTTGACTCTTTTGTCCTGCACTTCTACATCAGTGAGGCGCTTGAAATTACCCCCGGGTGGAGGTCCTGTACTGTTCTCCTTCTGTATCTCTTTCTGAAATGACACCGTCTGGGTCCTTGATGTCATTGCTATCACAGTGCTCTTGTAGAATCCTCTGGTGTTCTCTCTTTCTTCGGTTATCTTCACCTATTTCTTATCCTCCATCATCTGAGCAAGCTCCATCATTTCCCTCAATCCACACGGTCTCAAGGGGTTGATGGCTGCTCTTATGTCGTGCTTTAGGCTTTTCAAGAAGTTCCCTTCCAGTCCTGCTGCAGAAATCCCCCTCAACCTCCCTGATAAGAGCTTGAACTTCTCTCGGTATTCCATAACTGTCCCCACCTGAGTCAGAGAGTGGAATTGTTCGTGTAGGTCTCTTTCCCGGTGGCTTGGAAACATTTCAACAAACAATTCTCAAACTCCTCCCATGAGTGCATCGGGTAGCTTGCCTCCATTCACTAGAACCACGCTAAAGCCTTCCCCTCCAAGTATAACCCCACTACCATGAGTTTTTCTTCCTCAGTGAACCTGTTGATTGCAAAGTAATGTGTCACCTGATACACTCATCCATGTGCATTTTCCCCTTCAAAGATCAGCATCTTCATTTTTCTGACCCTTGCATCTCCAACCCAACTTCCTCTCCCTCCGGAAATTCCCCCATGTATGTGATAGGCGCATCCCACTCTTGACTCCCTCCTCCCTCAATCATACTCTTTTGTGCCCCTTCCTCCATCCCTTCTCCAATTTTCAACCCATCCCTCTCCATCAGAAGTCTCCACTCCCCCTCCTCTCAGAGTCCTAGGAAGGCGCTCTTTTAGGTAGATGATGTCTTCTTTTTTGTGTTCTCGCTCGATCTCCTTCTCTTTTGACACGGCCAAGGATTTCCTGATCAACCATTGGTTAGGGTTTGCAGCTAAAGTGGTCGGCATAGCCTTGAATTGCATCTCCATGAGCTTTTTCATCATCTCCCCCATTTCCCCTATGCCTTCAAATCCATCATTCAATCAACTTTTAATAGAATAAAATCTATTCTCCATAGTTGCAAACCTTTCTTTCATTCCAGATTAGATTTCCTCTACCTCTCCTTCTAGCACATCAATTTTCTTTTTTGTCATCCCACCAAGATCTATGCTCTGATACCAATTTGATACGCCTCGGCACCAAAATCAGTGAACAAACAGCACGAAACAGCAGCAAATAAGTGAAAGAAACACAAACAAGGGTTGCTCTTACAAAACAAGCAAGATACACACTTGATCTACTTTCGAGAGGTAGATCGGCTCTTCCACACCCTAGACGTCGCTAGGGACTCCACAAAAAGAAAAGAAAACAGCAGCCATACAAAAACATGCATAAATAAAGCAAACCCTGGATTATTCCCTTAATAGAATCTCCTCCCACCATTTCAATAACTTTTCTTCCTATTTTCCCTCCAAACTCCCTTAATTTCTCCTCCTTGCATAGGTGATTATGGCCCTATTGGACCACACGCTTCCCTTTCCTTCTTCTATGGCTCCCCCCGTTCGTCCTACTCCTTTTTGTCGCCAAGACTAGCCGTTTGTGGATCGTTTGCGCTGTTTTCAGCCGGTCCAGGGAGGACCGGCTCCCATATATGTGTAACACTCTACCCCATAGATTTTACTAGTGCAATCTTCTTTGCTATTAGGAATTTCGTACCTTGGAAGACCGTCTAAATTGAAACAATCCAATGCTCCACCTAAAGTGAAGTTATCATTGTACTAGCTTGGATTTGATTTCAGGAAGCACCAATTCATAGGTTTGCAAAAGCTCTTGGGCAAAAAAATTGGATGTTCTTGTCATCGATTGTACCAATGTCGTTTAGGTTTGAGTCGCAATTCATCAATGATTTTGCCAGGTTAAGTAGTAGCAACCACTGAAGTTGAGGCCCTACTTAACACAAACTCATGAGAGTCTCTTATATTCAACCATACAAAGTCTTCATTTGTGTCTTAGTCCACTTACTTCAGAGCATCAATACTTACTTTCTGAAATCGTGTTATTTCTCTCCCATCCAATTTCTATTTTGAGAGTTGTTATCTACAATAAAAATTGTTGCCAACTTCATGACATCAATGATGTAGTGATAAATGGATGCATGTAGACTATCTTAGTCTACTCAAATTCTTCCCCTAGTAGACTATTGCCTACAAACCTAAAGCCTGGGTTTTTGAAATCAACCCTATTACAACCCTAATCAAACTTTATATAACTCAACTCTATCGACATTAATTTTTAAGTTTTAAGGAGCTTAATGGAAGAGTTGTGTTAATGAGAAATGATGACACCTATCGACTAAAAGGTATGGAGGAATTACGCTTGAAAATACATGATGAAAAAATTAGATGCCATGTGGAATTTAGATGTGTTCCTGATCTCAAGTAGAGTATAATCTTACTAGGAGTGTTAATACTAGTGGTTATAATGTGTCTATGAAAGGTGAAAGTCCTAAAGATGAAATGAGAAGCACATTTGGCTTTGCAAAGCACTAAAAAAAATTATATTTCCTTGATGGGCATGCCAGTCATGTGAAAAGCACCTGTCAGAACTAATTCAAATAATGATTCATACAATACTTCTCGACTAAGTCATATACACTATTAGCTTGTTGGAAAAAGGTTCTACAAAACTTGATCTAAAAAGATTTATTAAAAGGAGTCAAGTGTTGGAAACCTGACTTTTACAAGCACTGTGTTTAAAGCAAATAACAAGAGTCAAATTTAGTATTACGATCCATAGCACCAGAAGCACATTAGACTAATAAAGAAATTTAGCCTGGATCTAATTATGGATGGGAATAAAAGTAAAATTTATGTCAAAATATTTGCCAAAATGAAGGAAGAATCAAACGGTTTAATTTAACTGGAACATTACAATAAAATAGCATGACAGAACGAATGAATCATACTTTGGTTAAAAACATATGATGCATGTTATTCCTATCCACATTGAGCAAGGCATTTTGGGAAAAACTCTTATCAAAAGCTTCTTGTATTTTCAACAGACTATTCATCAACACTAGATGGAAAAACTCTTATTTATGGTTATGATCGCATAAATATATTTAGATGTCCCGCTTATTTTCCTATGAAAGGATAAAAATTTTAAAGGGTTTTAATGAAAAACTTAAATATTTTATTTCTATGAAATGCTAAGAAAATAAGATTGAGCTAACTTGCGATGATATATTTGACAAGTTTGTGATGTTGAAATAGCCAGCCTAAGAGAAAAGAGAATAAAAAATAAAAATATTTTTAGTAGGTGGAGTATAAGATTCATATAAATTAAAATCAACTATAAATCATTTTGAAGATGAATTTGATAGAGAAAATAAAATTATGATTGAGGTGGAAGAGCCAAAATCATCATCAACACCAAAAATCAGACAATAACTGAAATTAATTACCACAAATAGATTGAAAGAATATTTGAATACACTAAAATAGCAGTATATACACTTGCAATTGCCGGAGATGATATTCCATAGAATTAAAAAGATGTAAAACATATAAGTGAAATGTGACAATAGATAAGGAGATGAGATTGCTCCATTAAAAAAAAGAATTTGAGAGTTGGCTCCCCTTCTAAAGGATTAAAAAAGTTTAGCTACAAATAAGTATTTTCAAAAAAGGAAGGTGCTCCTAAAAAGACAATATTATGTACACAACTAGATTAGTAATTAAATGTTACACTCAAAAAACTGAAATAAAGTACAATGAATTCTTTTCATCTATTTTTAAATATTCTATTTTATTCTTATTAGTTTTGGCTACACAAACTGACCATGATTTAGCTGAACTAGATGTAAAAACTATATTTCTTTATGAAAATAAAAAAAAAAATTGCATGTTTCGACTAATAGGATTAAATTCATGAACATGAGAATTGGGCTTCCAAATTGAGCAAGTCACTCTAATGATTAAAGCAATCACCAAGATAATGATACAAATAATTTGATAACTTTATAAAAAACAAAAGTACTCATATAGTTAGTTCGGGAGAAAATTCTGACATAATATGTTCATCTACTTACACTTATGCATTGATATTATCCAAGAGTAAAGTGGAGATTGGCAAATTGAGAGCTTAGTTAAACTCAAACTTTAAGATGAAGAACCTTGGAGAGGCAAAGAAGTTTTTTGAGATGGAGATCAAGTAAGAAAAAGGTAAAGGTATAGTTTGCATGAAAGTGGCATAATATCCAAAAAAAGTACTCTAGAGATTTGGTATTGATGAAAAATCTAAACAAATGGTATTCTTTTAACCTTGCATTTCAAATTAAGTTCATCAATGTCTCTAAGCACAAGTGATAAAAAAAAGCAGCGGTGATCAATATATAAACTCAATAAGTGCCTTGATGTATGTGATGGTGTACAAGACCCAATATTTAACATACAATTAGTATCGTGTGTTCGTGCATGCACAACTCTGATAAAGGCTGCTGACATGCAATGAAATTGATTCTACAATATATTCATGGTTACCGTGAATGTTGCCCTAAAGTTCAAGAAAATTAAGAAGATCACAAATCTTCTAATTAGATATGTCAATTTTTATTTTGATATTGATTTGGATATATGAAGTTAGTAAGACTAGTTTAAGTTGAAAATTAACATTGCAGAAGTAATAACCCAAAATTATATGGATTTAATTGAAATATTAGAATAGATTTTAAGTAAAATAGTAATAATGATTCTAGCAAGATTTAATTACTGAAAATATTTAATAATCATTGACTATATTCAAATCAAATTTATTTTAGTCATAATAATCAAGTTATTGATAAATTTCCTTTATAAGAAAAATATAAATTCAAAGATCTTTGGGTTGACTAGCACCAATTCAACTAAACCGACATTAGTCAATTCCCTTTTTTAAAGGGGAGACTAATAAAAGTAGGAACCGAACTCAGTGAGCAACAAAAAAGGAGACAAAGGAAGGAATTGAGCAAGTGGAGCTAGCGAATGGCCAAATGGCACAGGAAAGAAGTCAAGCGTGAGAGGGATTGTAAGGGATCAAACCCTAATTATTGTAGTTGCAGCGTTCGCCAATTTTAGGAGAAAAAAAAATTTAACGATTTCTTTCTACTTAATCTCATTTAATTTAAGATAAGCCTCAAGTCCATTTTATTTCATATTTCTGCTTTTCTTTTCTTAAGAAAATAAACATGATTTGAAAGAAATAATGCAAGTTTCTAGAAGTGGATACAAAATCTTCATTGGTGATGAATTACAAGATTTATGTAATCAACTTTAAATTGCCTTTAATTAAAAGGATTAATGATTGTATGTCAATAGTCTTTTAATTTAACGAACTAAGGCAAAACTTTAACCATAAAATTATTAGTATATGTTTTTATGTCCATCTTGCTTTGAAGCAAGTAATGTATATAGTATTTAAAATGCTTAATTATATGGTTTATGTTAAATGTGGAGATAAGTTAATAGATGTAGCAATATGATTTGCATAAAGTTTTAGGATTGATATTTCCTTTGAACTAAAACATAAAGCATGAAATTCAATAAAGTTTATTTAGAAAGAACCAATAAGAATTTTGCTAGTTGATTAATTGTTGGAAAGGTTATAAGTGTTCTGAATGCATGGTTATATTCATTATTTAATAATTCTAATCAATATGTAGTGCAATTACAAGTGTAGAAAATTTGAAAGAAGCAAAAACATAAGTTCTAAATTACTTAACATTGGAGTCAAGTTATGTATTTAACAATGTGTACAATTTATATGTTGAATCAGCATTGAACTGCGGGCACATTAGCAAGAAAGGCAAACTAGNCATCTACATGATAAATAAGAATTCAAACTAGGCGAAGAACAAAATCACTCTAAATTCAATGAGTAAGTCAGAAGACTGAGCTCCTAGTACCAAGGAGTCATTCCAGCTCAGACTAGAAAAAATATACCAGGCACAGGTGGAGGGTCGCATCTCTAATGTTGTCGATCTGAGGAGAATCAGCTGCATTAGTTTCCCTGCACGGTGCACCCTCGAAAGTTCATCGGGTCTCTCTCTTGTCCACCAAGTTCGGTCAACGTTTCAGCACGAGGAACGGCTAGACCCTTGCCTGACTTCCAACAAAACAAGGGAATGTCACCAGATGAGTTGTTCCCATCATCTTCATTGGGCTCGTTCAGCGACCCCCACTTGAAAGCCAACCGGTTTACTCACCTCTTCTTGGCAGGCTTACTACCCTCAAAATGTTTTCCTCGTTCACCAACCACGCCACCCTCGTGATGACGGCTTTCAACGAGAATTTGCAAAGAATAGATTTTCTCAGCCTGTAGTCCGAAAACCTTCATCAGAATGTCATCAGACGTTTCACCAGGGTAGACTTTATTAGTGTTCGCCAACAGAACGCCTTCAGCAAAAAAATGACCAAAGCTTCGGACAAGAGAGAAATACAGAAGTAAGAGTAGCAACAACCTATTTATAGGGTGATAGTGCACTGAAATCCGAGTGTGCTTATTATATATTTATTATGAATAAATGAATTTAATGTAGCATTTAGTGCAATATTTAATTTTATTGTTTTCATCGTAGCTGTCGTTTTCAAAATGCAAGAAAATTAGAGAACAAAAAATGTATGACAGGATCATAATAGCACGAATCTCGGAGAAAATATACACAACAAATAGGAGGGGCCCACGGTCAAAATATATAGAGATCCAGCCAAACGCTGAGTTACTTATTGGAATAAAAGTTAATGCAAGTCAAGAGAGAAGCATCCCAACATTCTGATAAGTCACTTCCATTAGTGGTCGAGCCAAACAACATAACAGGTCGGACGAAGAATAGTTGGGTACATGCCCAAACGAAGGAGGGCTATGTATCTAGCCAAACGAAGGATGGTTTTGCGCCAGGCCGAAAGAAATACCCACCCATCACCACACGACAAGGGAGATAGGTTGAACACTGAGGAAAGGTCACAGATAAGTTCGATCGACAAGTCTTCACGTTATCGACATGCTATTCGGCCCGTCATGATCGAACGAATGAGCATGTCATTATTAACATATTTACATAAATTGTACAAATGACCTTAATACCCTTGAGTTTCGGGTCTTAGATGTAATTATGTACTCTAAGTATCTCCTATATCTATAAATAGGACATCATTTCATAAAGAAAAGACTCTGGATACTCTCCTTTTTATTGTTCATTTCTTATATGTACGCTCTATTCCTTGGTTGTTATTCCCGAACATTTTAGGTTCAACAATTTGGATTCCATTCAATGTGTTTTGACACAATATATAAATTTGGTAAAACAATTCATCATGTTTAGAATGGCTAGGAAGTATAAGCATGGTTTGAGATCTCACAATATCAATCATATGGTTCGTGACATCACGCTTTTGGATGACAAAAGCTTTTGCTCCAAGCTCATTTATAGTGTTGTATAGTGCAAAAAAAATGATCTTTACATTTTCAGAGCAGAAGTCTTTTTCATGAATTCCATGCCACCTGCCAAAGATTGAACGATCATTGAAAAGAAAATATTATTTATGATAGACAAAAAAAGGAGAGATCAAATATACTTCTCAACCAGCTTCATAAGATTTGCTAGTTCTTCAGAAGAACCTCCACCGTCAAAAAAATCATCTACCACAGTGGTTAGCACACCTCCTTTGGCCCAACATAAGCGAACACTTGACAGTTCCGAGGAGAAAAGTGTAGAAGCAGCAGAGAGATAACAGTACATATGTTTCTGCCGAGAAAATCCAAGTTGATCCAGCTTGCTCTCTTTAACCCAACTTTTTGCACAAGATTATGTCATGCAGAAACCAACAAAAGTTCAAGCTTTCTTATACAAGAATTAACAAAATACACTTACCTCTCGAGATACTGAAGCTCTTTCCTACATATCAACTGGGAGCTACTGAAAGCATCCACAGCAAGCTCCTTAAGATCATTATTATTCATACTGGCACTGATGAGAGTTTCCGCATATATCATGACTTCTTTAAAAATATTTGACCATGCAAGACAAGGTATTCCCCCTTTTTTTTACTCAGAATAGAAACAAAATAAAAACTTACACAAAGGATGTCTTGAGCATCTGCAAATTATCTAAATTGCAGCATTCAATATTCCTTTTGTGCTCAAGCCTTTCCAAACTTGCATAAAAGGGAAACCTGAGAGTATAATCAACCTGAAAGAACAGAGGAACCAGTAATTTAGAGTTCGCAATCAAAAAATGTCAAAAAAACAAAGAAACAATTATTTAGATTAGGTGTTAAATTACAGGTTGGTAGTTACTTTAAGAAATACAATCGGTTAAAAAACATAAACTATGACAGAAAATGCTAGCAATTCCGTACATAAGAAAATTGTGATCTGAACAAAATTAATCCTGGATTTTTATTTGATATTCTAAATTTTACAACTAATCATCTATTATATCATTGGTACTCACCTGTCCTTTAGGAGTAGAACTCTAAAATTTCTCAAATGAAATCAGTTAGACATCTATAAGTTTTTTTATCATCTTCAATTAAAATTTTTATCAAAAAATTTTCATTTTGTGTAAGCTGATCTTACATGCCAAATCCATTGCGCAAGCGTGAACACAGCATGTGGGATTAAATTATAAAAGCATCATGAGAAGGTTGCTAGTTTTGGACATACAATTGCAACTTAATAGATCATTTTGGAGTTCCACAATTGGAAACCTGCTACTAATGCCCCCATCACACCTTCCCTTGCCAACCTTTCCAATTCCACATTGCCTCGTATCTCTTTGTGCCCCTGTATTAACAACTGTTGAAGTGAAACTCTATCTTGCTATGCATTACCAGAGTCAAAACTCATTTCTGAGATTAAAAACGTCATGAATCGGGTCATATGTAACCTTGTTAACCTCCTGTTTTTTTTTTTTCCAGTCTAACCATTCTAAATCAGATTCACAAATCATCACAATATCCCTATAAGAACCTTAATAAATTACAGAAAACAAATGTGGGAAAGTATAAATCAGCTACCTCTTGTGAAATATCAAGTGAGTTGATGGCATTAGTATTCAATTCCTCCTTGAGAAAATAAGTCACCCAGGAATTTAATTTCTTTAGAATTGGTTCATCTCGTGAGATCTGAACCTGTGACGCCTTGTATAGCTCAATAACAGCATTTAAATCCCCAATATAACCTTGGACTGTGTTCTTGAAATGCCTCACATCAACAAATGGAGATAAAGCATCTGTAAATGATAATGGCACTCGGAAACATTGAACTAATCCAATTTAATTTAGAATTCTTAGACATCATTAGAATGTTTGATTTCCTTAAAAATAACGAATTTTACTATTTTATGATGAGTAATCCTATTTATATATATTTAAAAATTTTAATAAATTTGGCCATGTTTTTTACTGCATAGATCTCCTTAAATTTTCTTAGAAATTACTGTCTATATGAGAAAAATTTGTAGTTTAAAAAAAAACTACCCTTTTATTAATTTATCATTTTGCTCTTTGTAGGTTCTAAATCAGGATAGCCATTCTATAGACATGATTTGTTATTCGAAAACTACCATAATTTTTTTGAAATTATTTAGGGTAGTTATTTATTTTTATAATTAAAATATTAAATATTGAGTTACTTTAATAAAAAAAATTTTAAATATTCTTAAAAATTTTTGGAATGCTTAAATATGATGTTTAAGTTTATTTAGTTCATTCATATCATTTTATTAAATAACTAAGCATAATTTTTAATAAATACTAATATGTATATGCATGCATGTATGTAATTGCAACCTCTATAAGCCAACTCAAGCAGATGAATCGAAATTATTTCTAGTTGCCTTCATAACCTAATCATCATATATAAAATTATGCAGTTCTAAGAAAAAATGAGCTATAATTTCTTTGGAATAACTTATTATAAAAATCTTTAATCCATAATTTATAGTTCAAAAGAAAATCAAAAAAATTTGATCAAGCTCAGATGAATCATACAAATCAGCAAATAAATAAAATTTATAGGCAAAAATTAAAGTATAAATCCTTATATTAAACATAATTTTAATATAATTTGAATTTAATTTAAGAATCATTGTAGCTTCTTTCAATTGGAGAAGTTTTAATTTCTTGTGGATAGACTCTCTATGTATGATCATCTCTGTGGAACAAAGTACACACGGAATAGCTCATAAGGGATAACTTACTAGAAGAGACATCATATCCATGCATACGTAAAAGACGAAATGTCATGGCACAAGTAGCAACGTTTGAATAAATTTCCTCATCTTTTTCTAGCCAACATCTGCATAATGAGACAAGTCAGGTTTTTAAAAAAGCAAAAAAGATGTCAAAGCCTAAACACAAATAGAATTTTCTATCTGATTTTCACCTATATGCTCTGTCCAGAATTCCCCTTGTATTATGAATAAAATGCAGAGAAACTCCAAGCTTCTCAAGTTTATCAATCATGGAAAGTTGTGTATGTATGTCCAGTGGGTAGGTTGTTGGAACTATAAAACACCAAGCTTGAATTAATATATAACACCAAGAAGTACAAATGATTTATTTTAAATTTTCTAGGTAACTAAGCACCACCTGAGCAACCAAACTTCTGCAAAATAGAACACAAGTAATTAAAGGATTTATCATCTCGAATATGGCAAAGTGCAGCAGCAGTTGTTGAAGGGGAATTAAAGAGTGAACCATTTTTTCGTTGATAACTCAAAACCTCTTGCCAATCTTGTAATCCACATAGTCCTTCAGCAACAAATGCAAGATAAGCTTTGCTTCCAGGTGAATTTTTCTCAACCTCTCTTAAGAAAAAAAAAATAGAAATAAACATGGTTGCTAAAATAATTAAAAAAGATTCCATAATTCAATCATGATGTAATGGTCTTGATTAAAATGAAAACCAACACCGAGGACACATAAAATAACAGACTAATTCCTACTATCGGTTACGAAACAAGCTATTATTGAGTTGTTATAATAAGCTCATCTCAAGTAAGGAATTTTATATATAAATCATACTCAATGATTTCCTAGATTTGCAAGCTATCTAACCAAAAATAGGATAGAATTCGTGTAAGCCTAAAATTTCTACCCTGTTCCTTTATTTATTGTAGATTTGGATCCCTCCGTTATTTAAGACCAAGTTGCCAAAACTTGGTCCTGGATTTTCTCCTAACAATATAGTTCTGGTGATTTTGGCAATCTTCTAATTACAGTGTAAGCCTTTTTAATTATAAATTTTCAAAAATTTTATTACATTCCATATTAATTAAGGCAAAGATTTCAACGAATTTTGCCATAATTCTGGTAGTTTCTTTTATAACCATGTTAGTTTAGCACATAGTTTTTCCCTTTTAAAATTCTTTCAAATCAATAAGTGTTGTGGCAAATTCATTTGAAGTGTCCATAAATGCATGTTTAAGGCAGCTCCAAGCAAACAATTCAAAGCAAGTGAAGTTGTTTACTATATGTTATAACTAAACCATGTTTCAAACATTTTCTGGAATTATTCAAAAAACTCTGTGATACACATCATCACTAAAATCAACGAACAAACCACATGAAACGGCAACAAATAGCTGAAAGAACCATAAACAAGGGCTGCTCTTACAACAATCAAAGGAAAACAAGCAAGATACACGGCTAATTTACTTTTGAGAGCTAAATCAGCTCTCCCACACCCTAGACATCGCTAGGGACTCCACATGAAGAAAAGAAAACAACAGTCACACAAAAACATGCATAAAGAACGCAGACCTAGGTTTTTCCCTTAATAGAATCCCCTCCCAACTCTTTAAAAATTTTCCTTCCTATTTTCTTTCCAAACTCCCCTAATTTCTCCTCCTTGTATAGGTGATTATGGCCCTAGTGAACCCCAACCTTCCCATTCCTTCTTCTGCGGCTCCCCGCGTTCGCCCAGCTCCTTTTCGCCAAGACCGACCTGTCTGTGGGTCGGTTACGCTGCCTTCAGCCGGTTCAGGGAGGACCGGCTCCCGTATATGAGTAACATTACTCCGCTCCCACAAAGACACCTCGTCCTCAAGATGAAAGGATGGAAACTGCTTATGGATCACCTCGTAAGGCTCTCATGTTACTTCATAGTTTGGTAGCTCCTTCCATCTGACCAGTACCTCCTTTGCTCCCCCTACTCTTCGAAGCACTCCCTCGATCTTTAATGGCTCCAAAATCACCTCCAGATCTTCAATCAACGTCAGCAGTAGTGTGGGNAAAGACTCTGGATACTCTCCTTTTTATTGTTCATTTCTTATATGTACGCTCTATTCCTTGGTTGTTATTCCCGAACATTTTAGGTTCAACAATTTGGATTCCATTCAATGTGTTTTGACACAATATATAAATTTGGTAAAACAATTCATCATGTTTAGAATGGCTCGNGTAGACCATGTCCCCTGGTTCAAACTACACCTCTTATGTTCATTCGCTTTCCTCTTCATGATTTGATGAACTCTCAGTAAATGCCCCTTAAGCTCTGCTAGTACCTTGTCCTTCTCCTCTAAGTATTGATTGACGCTAGATACTGGTGTGGTGCCATGCTCATAATGTACCCAAGTGAGATGAATCCCGCCCATACAATATCTTGAAAAGAGTGGTTTGTGATGCGGTGTGGTACGACGTGTTATACAAATATTTGGCCCATGCAATCCACTTGGCCCATAGCTTCAACATATCAGAAACAAAACAATGCAGGTATGTCTCCACACCCTTGGTGACCACCTTCGTCTGTCCATCGGTCAGGGGATAACATGCAATGCTCCTCTTGAGGATTGTCCCTTGCAACTTGAATAGCTCTTTCCAGAAGTGACTGAGGAACGCCTAGCCCCTATCTGAAACAATTGATTACGGTACCATGTGCAAACAGACCACTTTGCGAACAAACACCGCCGCGACTGAGACGACCGTCGTGCAGAGATTCTGTAAGGGAATGAAATGTGCATACTTACTCAGGTGATCTACGACCACCATGATCGATTGTGGCAATCCATCGTCACTTCTTCCAAACCTTCCCAGGTAATGCTAATGGTTGTTGTGACCCTCCTAATGTCGTGGTTAAGTGCTTGTGCCGATTTCCCCGATCGCACGGCCATAAAACTCTTGCAATAATTTGGGAATAAACTCCGACGACTTGGGTAGCACGAATCGCCCATAATGGAGCAGTTGTTGTCCTCTCAATGCATATCCTGGAAGACTTTTCGGACCTTGTAGTAACGCAGTCCTTATCTTCCTAAACTTCTCATCCCTTTCGCTTTCTTGTCTCAAGACTTCCCAATCTAAGACCAATGGGACCGATAGGGTCGTCAATCGGGGCTCATCCACCTTTCTCGATGGTGCATCAGTAGTCTTGTTCTCCAATCTTGGTCGATATTGAATCTCAAATCATACCCTAGCATGGATAGTTATCTCTAATGGTCCTCAATCACCATTCGTTGTTCCAGCATATATTTTAAGCTCCTCTAATCTATCCTGACCAAAAAATATTGTCCCAACAGATAGGGCCGCCACTTTTGAATGACCAAGACAATTGCCAATAATTCGCGTTCGTTTACTAACTTTAGCCTTGCTCTACCTGTAAAAACCTAGTTGAAGTAGCCAATTAGTCGCTAATCATGCATGAGCACTGCTCCCAATCCATACCCTGACACATCCGTCTCCACTACAAACGGTTTACTGAAATCAGTAACTGTTAATACCGGTACGCTAGTCATGACCCTCTTCAGGTATTCAAATGTCTGTGTTGCTGCTTCCCCCAAATTTAAATTGTCTTTCTTCAACTTCTTTGTCAATGGCCAAGCTATCATGTCAAATCCTCTCACGAACTTCCGGTAGTAGCCTGTGAGCCCCAAAAATCCTCTTAATTCTTTCAGATTCCTTAGTACAAGCCATTCAACCATAGCCTCAATCTTGGCTAATCCACTGTTACCCCCATTCTGCTCACCACATGTCGTAGGTACTCCACCTGTACTAGAGCAAAAGAATATTTTTTCATGTTAGCATACAACTGGTGCTCCCTCAACTTCCTCGGGACTGCCCTCAGGTGCCCAACATGCTTTGTCTCTGTACGATTGTAGATTAAAATATCATCAAAGAAAATCATGACAAATTTTTGGAGATAAGGTTGAAAAACCCTATTGATGAAGGATTGAAATGTCGTCGGGGCATTGGTGAGACCAAACGACATCACTAAGAAATCATAATGCCCTTCATGTGTTCTGAATGTTGTCTTGTGCTCATCCGTCTGATTCATCCTGATCTGGTGGTGCTCTGACTTAAGATCAATTTTTGAGAAAATGACTACCCCATAAAGCTCATTTAGTAACTCACAAACACATGAATAGGAAACTTATCCAATATTATTTTCTTGTTTAAACCTCAGTAGTCCACGCAGAATCTCCAGCTACCATCTTTTTTCTTCACCAAAAAAAACGGGACTGAAAAAAAAGACTCACACTAGACCTGATAATCACAACCTCGAGCATCTCTCAGATCAATTTATCTATCTCATCCTTCTGAATCTAGGGGTACATGTATGGTCTGGCGCTGACAGGAGGAACACCTTCCTTCAATGCAATAGCGTGTCTGTGCACCCTCCAAAGAGGTAACTCATTAGGCTGCTGGAAAACATCAGTAAACTGTTGTAGAAGCTATTGGACCCCTTCCGGAAACTCTGCCAACTCTAAATCTCGAACCTCCTCGATGCTCTGCAACTCCACCAAGTAACCCGGTCTTACTCCCTAAATCGACTTGACCATGATTTTGAGCGAAACATGATTTTGCATAAGCTAGCATCTCCTCTTAGCACCACCTTCTTATCCTCCACTTTGAACTCCATCGCAAGGACTTCCAATCCACCTTCACTCCTCCCAATGTTCGCAGCCACTTCATCCCAGAATCACATTTAGTCTAAAGGAAGTTTTCCACCACCTGTAGGCCATGTAGTCTCAGAGCCAAACCCTTGCAAAATCCCTGACTTTTCTCCACCTTCCCTCTCCCCATCATGACACAAAAGCTCCCCGTAGTCACCAGCTTCAACCCGAGCTTCTCCACAACCTAATTTGAGATAAAGTTATGTGTGGCCCCGTTATCCACCAACACCACAATCGATTATACCTCGATTTATCCCCTCACCATCATAATGTGATTCGGGGTAAATCCCACCACCGAATTGAGGGACACCTCTGCCACATCAAATGCAGATGCTCCTCCTCCGTTGCTTCCTCTTATGATTACTCATTTTTTGTATCCTCCTAAACTAAAAGAACCTGAAGGGCGCGCTCCTTGCAACAGTGTCATGGGGCATATTTCTCATCATAGTTGTAACACAATCATTTGACTCTTTTGTCCTGCACTTCTACATCTGTGAGGCGCTTGAAATTACCCCTGGGTGGAGGTCTTGTACTCTTCTCCTTCTGTATCTCTTTCTGAAATGACACCGTCTGGGTCCTTGATGTCATTGCTATCAAAGTGCTCTTGTAGGATCCCCCGGTGTTGTCTCTTTCTCCGGTTATCTTCACCTATTTCTTATCCTCCATCATCTGAGCAAGCTCCATCATTTCCCTCAATCCACACAGTCTCAAGGGGCTGATAGCTGCTCTTATGTCGTGCTTTAGGCTTTTCAAGAAGTTCCCTTCCAGTCCTGCAGCAGAAATCCCCCTCAACCTCCCTGATAAGAGCTTGAACTTCTCTCGGCATTCCATAACAGTCCCCACCTGAGTCAGAGAGTGGAATTGTTCGTGTAGGTCTCTTTCCTGATGGCTTGGAAACGTTTCAACAAACAATCCTTAAACTCCTCCAATGAGTGCATCAGATAGCTTGCCTCCATTCACTGGAACCACGCTAAAGCCTTCCCCTCCAAATATAACCCCACTACAATAAGCTTTTCTTCCTCAGTGAACCTGTTGATTGCAAAGTAATGTGTCACCTGATACACCCATCCATGTGCATTCTCCCCTTCAAAGATCAGCATTTTCATTTTTCTGACCCTTGCATCTCCAACCCAACTGCCTCTCCCTCCGGAAATTCCCCCATGTATGTGATAGGTGCATCCCACTCTTGATTCCCTCCTCCCTCAATCATACTCTTTCGTGCCCCTTCCTCCATCCCTTCTCCAATTTTCAACCCATCCCTCTCCATCGGAAGTCTCCACTCCCCCTCCTCTCAGAGTCCTAGGAAGGCGCTCTTTTAGGTAGATGATGTCTTCTTTTTTGTGTTCTCACTCGATCTCCTTCTCTTTTGACACGGCCAAGGATTCCTTGATCAACCCTTGGTTAGGGTTTGCAACTAAAGTGGTCGGCGTAGCCTTGAATTGCATCTCCATGAGCTTTTTCATCATCTCCCACATTTCCCCTATGCCTTCAAATCCATCATTCAATCAACTTTTAATAGAATAAAATCTATTCTCCATGGTTGCAAACCTTTCTTTCATTCCAGATTAGATTTCCTCTAACTCTCCTTCTAGCACATCAATTTTCTTTTTTGTCATCCCACCAAGATCTATGTTCTGATACCAATTTGATACGCCTCGGCACCAAAATCAGTGAACAAACCGCAAGAAACAGCAGTAAATAAGTGAAAGAAACACAAACAAGGGTTGCTCTTACAAAACAAGCAAGATACACACTTGATCTACTTTCGAGAGGTAGATCGGCTCTTCCACACCCTAGACGTCGCTAGGGACTCCACAAAAAGAAAAAAAAACAGCAACCATACAAAAACATGCATAAAGAAAGCAAACCCTAGATTATTCCCTTCATAGAATCTCCTCCCACCATTTCAATAACTTTTCTTCCTATTTTCCCTCCAAACTCCCTTAATTTCTCCTCCTTGCATAGGTGATTATGACCCTATTGGACCACACGCTTCCCTTTCCTTCTTCTACAGCTCCCCTCGTTCGTCCTACTCCTTTTTGTCGCCAAGACTGGCTGTTTGTGGATCGTTTGCGCTGTTTTCAGCCGGTCCAAGGAGGACCGGCTCCCATATATGTGTAACACTCTACCCCATAGATTTTACTAGTGCAATGTTCTTTGCTATTAGGAATTTCGTACCTTGAAAGACCTTCTAAATTGAAACAATCCAATGCTCCACCTCAAGTGAAGTTATCATTGTACTAGCTTGGATTTGATTTCAGGAAGCACCAATTCATAGGTTTGCAAAAGCTCTTGGGCAAAAAAATTGGATGTTCTTTCATCGATTGTACCAATGTCGTTTAGGTTTGAGTCGCAATTCATCAATGATTTTGCCAGGTTAAGTAGTAGCAACCACTGAAGTTGAGGCCCTACTCAACACAAACTCATGAGAGTCTCTTATATTCATCCATACAAAGTCTTCATTTGTCTCTTAGTCCACTTACTTCAGAGCATCATCACTTGACTTTCTGAAATCATGTTATTTCTCTCCCATCCAATTTCTATTTTGAGAGTTGTTATCTACATTAAAAATTGTTGTCAACTTCATGACATCAATGATGTAGTGATAAATGGATGTATGTGGACTATCTTAGTCTACTCACACTCTTCCCCTAGTAGACTATTGCCTACAAACCTAAAGCCTGGGTTTTTGAAATCAACCCTATTACAACCCTAATCAAACTTTATATAACTCAACTGTATCGAGATTAATTTTTAAGTTTTAAGGAGCTTAATGGAAAAGTTGTGCTAATGAGAAATTATGACACCTATCGACTAAGAGGTATGGAGGAATTACGCTTGAAAATACATGATGAAAAAATTAGATGCCATGTGGAATTTAGATATGTTCCTGATCTCAAGTAGAATAAAATCTTACTAGGAGTGTTAAAACTAGTGGTTATAATGTGTCTATGAAAGGTGAAGTCCTAAAGATGAAATGAGAAGCACATTTGGTTATGCAGAGCACTAAAAAAAAATTATATTTCCTTGATGGGCATGCCAGTCATGTGAAAAGCACCTGTCAGAAATAGTGATTCATACAATACTTCTCGACTAAGTCATATACACTATTAGCTTGTTGGAAAAAGGTTCTACAAAACTTGATCTAAAAAGATTTATTAAAAGGAGTCAAGTGCTGGAAACCTGACTTTTACAAGCACTGTGTTTAAGGCAAATAACAAGAGTCAAATTTAGTATTACGATGCATAGCAACAGAGGCACATTAGACTAATAAAGAAATTAAAGGGCCTGGATCTAATTATTGATGGGAATAAAAGTAAAATTTATTTCAAAATATTTGCCAAAATGAAGGAAGAATTAAACGGTTTAATTTAACTGGAATATTACAATAAAATAGCATGACAGAACGAATGAATCATACTTTGGTTAATAAGATATGATGCATGTTATTCCTATCCACATTGAGCAAGGCATTTTGGGAAAAATTCTTATCAAAAGCTTCTTGTATGCATGTTATTCCTATCCACATTGAGCAAGGCATTTTGGGAAAAATTCTTATCAAAAGCTTCTTGTATTTTCAACAGATTATTCATCAACACTAGATGAAAAAACTCTTATTTATGGTTATGATCGCATAAATATATTTAGATGTCCTGCTTCTTTTCCTATGAAAGGATAAAAATTTTGAAGGGTTTTAATGAAAGAATTAAATATTTTAATGAAAGACTTAAATATTTTATTTTTATGAGATGCTAAGAAAATAAGATTGAGTTACTTGTGATGATATATTTGACAAGTTTGTGATGTTGAAATAGCCAGCCTAAGAGAAAAGAGAATAAAAAATAAAAATATTTTTAGTAGGTGGAGTGTAAGATTCATATAAATTAAAATCAACTATAAATCATTTTGAAGATGAATTTGATAGAGAAAATAAAATTTCAATTGAGGTGGAAGAGCCAAAATCATCGNAAATTAGATGCCATGTGGAATTTAGATATGTTCCTGATCTCAAGTAGAATAAAATCTTACTAGGAGTGTTAAAACTAGTGGTTATAATGTGTCTATGAAAGGTGAAGTCCTAAAGATGAAATGAGAAGCACATTTGGTTATGCAGAGCACTAAAAAAAAATTATATTTCCTTGATGGGCATGCCAGTCATGTGAAAAGCACCTGTCAGAAATAGTGATTCATACAATACTTCTCGACTAAGTCATATACACTATTAGCTTGTTGGAAAAAGGTTCTACAAAACTTGATCTAAAAAGATTTATTAAAAGGAGTCAAGTGCTGGAAACCTGACTTTTACAAGCACTGTGTTTAAGGCAAATAACAAGAGTCAAATTTAGTATTACGATGCATAGCAACAGAGGCACATTAGACTAATAAAGAAATTAAAGGGCCTGGATCTAATTATTGATGGGAATAAAAGTAAAATTTATTTCAAAATATTTGCCAAAATGAAGGAAGAATTAAACGGTTTAATTTAACTGGAATATTACAATAAAATAGCATGACAGAACGAATGAATCATACTTTGGTTAATAAGATATGATGCATGTTATTCCTATCCACATTGAGCAAGGCATTTTGGGAAAAATTCTTATCAAAAGCTTCTTGTATGCATGTTATTCCTATCCACATTGAGCAAGGCATTTTGGGAAAAATTCTTATCAAAAGCTTCTTGTATTTTCAACAGATTATTCATCAACACTAGATGAAAAAACTCTTATTTATGGTTATGATCGCATAAATATATTTAGATGTCCTGCTTCTTTTCCTATGAAAGGATAAAAATTTTGAAGGGTTTTAATGAAAGAATTAAATATTTTAATGAAAGACTTAAATATTTTATTTTTATGAGATGCTAAGAAAATAAGATTGAGTTACTTGTGATGATATATTTGACAAGTTTGTGATGTTGAAATAGCCAGCCTAAGAGAAAAGAGAATAAAAAATAAAAATATTTTTAGTAGGTGGAGTGTAAGATTCATATAAATTAAAATCAACTATAAATCATTTTGAAGATGAATTTGATAGAGAAAATAAAATTTCAATTGAGGTGGAAGAGCCAAAATCATCGTCAACACCAAACATCAGACAATAACTGAAATTTATTACCACAAATAGATTGAAAGAATATTTGAATGCACTAAAACAGCAGTATATACACTTGCAATCGCCGGAGATGTATTCCATAAAATTAAAAAGATGCACAACATATAAGTGAAATGTGACAATAGATAAGGAGATGAGATTGCTCCATTAAAAAAAAGGAATTTGAGAGTTGGCTCCCCTTCTAAATGATTAAAAAAGTTTAGCTACAAATAAGTATTTTCAAAAAAGGAAGGTGCTCCTAAAAAGACCATATTATGTACAAAACTAGATTAGTAATTAAATGTTACACTCAAAAAACTGAAATAAAGTACAATGAATTCTTTTCATCAATTTTTAAATATTCTATTTTATTCTTATTAGTTTTGGCTACACAAACTGACCATGATTTAGCTGAACTAGATGTAAAAACTATATTTCTTTATGAAAATAAAAAAAAAAATTGCATGTTTCGACTAATAGGATTAAATTCATGAACATGAGAATTGGGCTTCCAAATTGAGCAAGTCACTCTAATGATTAAAGCAATCACCAAGATAATGATACAAATAATTTGATAACTTTATAAAAAACAAAAGTACTCATATAGTTAGTTCGGGAGAAAATTCTGACATAATATGTTCATCTACTTACACTTATGCATTGATATTATCCAAGAGTAAAGTGGAGATTGGCAAATTGAGAGCTTAGTTAAACTCAAACTTTAAGATGAAGAACCTTGGAGAGGCAAAGAAGTTTTTTGAGATGGAGATCAAGTAAGAAAAAGGTAAAGGTATAGTTTGCATGAAAGTGGCATAATATCCAAAAAAAGTACTCTAGAGATTTGGTATTGATGAAAAATCTAAACAAATGGTATTCTTTTAACCTTGCATTTCAAATTAAGTTCATCAATGTCTCTAAGCACAAGTGATAAAAAAAAGCAGCGGTGATCAATATATAAACTCAATAAGTGCCTTGATGTATGTGATGGTGTACAAGACCCAATATTTAACATACAATTAGTATTGTGTGTTCGTGCATGCACAACTCTGATAAAGGCTGCTGACATGCAATGAAATTGATTCTACAATATATTCATGGTTACCATGAATGTTGCCCTAAAGTTCAAGAAAATTAAGAAGATCACAAATCTTCTAATTAGATATGTCAATTTTTATTTTGATATTGATTTGGATATATGAAGTTAGTAAGACTAGTTTAAGTTGAAAATTAACATTGCAGAAGTAATAACCCAAAATTATATGGATTTAATTGAAATATTAGAATAGATTTTAAGTAAAATAGTAATAATGATTCTAGCAAGATTTAATTACTGAAAATATTTAATAATCATTGACTATATTCAAATCAAATTTATTTTAGTCATAATAATCAAGTTATTGATAAATTTCCTTTATAAGAAAAATATAAATTCAAAGATCTTTGGGTTGACTAGCACCAATTCAACTAAACCGACATTAGTCAATTCCCTTTTTTAAAGGGGAGACTAATAAAAGTAGGAACCGAACTCAGTGAGCAACAAAAAAGGAGACAAAGGAAGGAATTGAGCAAGTGGAGCTAGCGAATGGCCAAATGGCACAGGAAAGAAGTCAAGCGTGAGAGGGATTGTAAGGGATCAAACCCTAATTATTGTAGTTGCAGCGTTCGCCAATTTTAGGAGAAAAAAAAATTTAACGATTTCTTTCTACTTAATCTCATTTAATTTAAGATAAGCCTCAAGTCCATTTTATTTCATATTTCTGCTTTTCTTTTCTTAAGAAAATAAACATGATTTGAAAGAAATAATGCAAGTTTCTAGAAGTGGATACAAAATCTTCATTGGTGATGAATTACAAGATTTATGTAATCAACTTTAAATTGCCTTTAATTAAAAGGATTAATGATTGTATGTCA
>JXCR01142911.1:43376-76400 GCA_002079205.1 Phalaenopsis hybrid cultivar | reverse complement strand
GAGGAAGTGGATACTATTAAAAGGTTCTTAGATTTTATTTTGATCTTGAACTAGAAATCAATTTATAATTTAAACTTCATTTGATCGTTTATTCTCATTTTAGTACCTCTTGGGCCAAGTCGTGATATCAAAGAAGTCACTTGACTTCACAATTTGATCAAAGAATTTGGAGTTGTCAAAAATAAATAAATAAATATTTCCAATGGGCAATTTCTTTGAGAAAAACTCAAGTCCATCATGATCACAACAAGTATATTGACGGTTGGTAAATATTTATTAAGGAAATTGTAGAATGTGAAAATCTACATTGGAAAATCGGGACTACTCATAATCATGTAGATATGCCAATGAAGCTGATTTTGGGATTAAAAGCCAATAACACTTGGAACCAATCAAAATTTTTTTTAAGTCCGGCACTTAAGGCCACAATGGAGGCTATATTATTTTTGGAGGAAGCTCATGAACGTGGAGATTGTTGAAAATGAAGCCCAATTCTACCACAAAATCTCAAACAAAAGCTAACACAATGTTCAAAATGAAGGATACCACAAAACTTACAAAGAAGGCTACCACAAAGCCTACATAGGAGGCTCCCACAAAATCTACAGCATGAGTTGCTATAAAAGATTACTACATATACCATAAAATCGATCAAATACATATGAAGGTTTAATGACATGGGGCACAAGCTTCGAAGCAAATCTAGATGTAAGCCTCAAAATTGGAAAAAGAACTCATAAATTAAGTATGACAAATCACTAATATAATGATTCCATTATCATCAAAAATAAATTTACAACAAATCTCAATTTAAATTTTGAAATGAGAATTAGGGGTAAGTATTTACTTAAATATTTCAATACACATTGACGATGAAGATCCACAGTAGCCTCATCCTTAGGGCTATAAATGAAACAATGCACTCGATGAACAACTCGAGCTCGACTCGATTAAGATTCGATCATGTTCGTTCAAATTAGTAAATAAACAAGCTTGAACAATTTTTAAAAACTCAGAGTTTAAATAAACTAAACATGAACATAGTTGAACTTGTTCATTTATGTTCACGAACAAACACGTTTGTTGTTCAAACACTAACTCGTTAAATACTCGATATTAAATTCGATAGTAACTCGTTTTATATATGATATACTATTTAAATGAAATTTGATTAACTATAATTTATTTAATTATAGTTTTAATAATAAAATATTATTATTATGTTAATAATATTTTTAATTAATTATTAATTATATATATTTTTATTATAGTTTAGATGTTAGATGTGAAAATATATAGATTTATGTGGTATGTATGAAATGCCCCTAAAAATTAACATTTAAACCCCGCAAACCTCACTTTCCCTCTGGCCTCTCACAATTTTGTGTCTCCCAATTTTGCCCGAAACATACGAAACCCTGAGTTGCTCGCGTGTGCAAGCATCGAATGCAATGACGAGATCGTGGTGTACAAGGATTTCTGATACTCTAGTATCTTGTATATCTCTCATTTTCACTCTGCTCATAAATTCTATCTAATTTAAAAGTGGTGTTCAAAAAATGCAGTGCAATAATGTTAAGTTATATATAATTAAGAATAATGATGGTGTAACAACTCAATATAAAAGACATCTATAAGATTTCCAAAAAAGCTAAGAAAACAACAAGCTCATTTCACCATAGGAAAACCAACACCTACATTTAAATTTGAGAGTCGAGTGCAAACTTGGAAGTATGAGTATGATCATGTTAAAATATGAGAGATTACATTCTATATAATCATGATTCATGAGCTACATTTCATTTTTACAGAGTTTATAATCAATAAATTAATATGTGCAATCAGATTTATAAAATTATTTGTTGATTTTTTTATATGAAAATCTAGATAATTGTTTGAATTTTTGGTTCGTTTAAATACCGGTTCACTTATCGTAACNATATATAATTAAGAATAATGATGGTGTAACAACTCAATATAAAAGACATCTATAAGATTTCCAAAAAAGCTAGGAAAACAACAAGCTCATCTCACCATAGGAAAACCAACACCTACATTTAAATTTGAGAGTCGGGTGCAAACTTGGAAGTATGAGTATGATCATGTTAAAATATGAGAGATTACGTTCTATATAATCATGATTCATGAGTTACATTTCATTTTTACAAAGTTTATAGCCAATAAATTAGTATGTGCAATCAGATTTATAAAATTATTTGTTGAATTTTTTATATGAAAATCTAGATAATTGTTTGAATTTTTGGTTCGTTTAAATACTGGTTCACTTATCGTAAACAAATCAAGTTCAAATATTAAAAAATTTAAACAAGTCAAGCTTGAACAATATATGAAAGCTCGACACAAGCTAAAACTGAACATGAACAACTTATAATTATACCAAGCCATGTTCGAAATATGATATACTCGACTCGGCTCGACTCGATTATAGCCCTAATCATCCTCATTTTGACAATCTTTTGAAGAATCAGCATTTGTAATAATGTTATCATTATTTGATTGTCTCATTGCATCTTTCAATACTTCTTCAACCAAAATATTTTCTATTTTACTCTCTAGATTAATTAACATAAGATCTAACATAATCTAAAATAAAATAAAAATAATAACACAATCTAGTCATCAAGCTTAAACCGTCTTTTTTAACTNATCATTTGTAATAATGTTATCATTATTTGATTGTCTCATTGCATCTTTCAATACTTCTTCAACCAAAATATTATCTATTTTATTCTCTAGATTAATTAACATAAGATCTAACATAATCTAAAATAAAATAAAAATAATAACAAAATCTAGTCATCAAGCTTAAACCATCTTTTTTAACTTTTAAGATGTATTAGATATAAAAATAAAAGTATAATATAATTAAATATATGAAAATTTACATACATAGCACCCAATTCTTATGCATTTACTTATATTAAACCTAAACTTTGATTTTTACCCTAAACACCCTAACCTATGTATGAAAAGGTGGCTAACACTATTTCCACCTTTTCTTACATGGGAAAAGGTGCTTTAGGTGTAAAAAACAAAGTTTGGATGTGAGACAAGTAAATGCATAAGAATTGGGTGCTATGTATGTAAATTCCCCTAAAGGTAGTATATACAAATAATATTTTTGCGTAAAGTAACTAAGATACTAGTTCAAATGCCTCAAAACTTATGCTTTGAGCCAAATGCCTCAAAACTTGTGCTTTGAGCCAAATGCCTCAGACAAAAAAGGCATAGGTCTCACTATTGAACGTGAGGCTTACGAGCAAAGACAACATTTTACACCTCTATATGAGGAGCACCTTGAGGCATGCGCCTCAAATGTTGGATGGATATTATTTATTAATGTTAAGAGATTAAATATTCTTTATCTTCACTTGAAATTATCTCATAAACAACTCCTCAAATTTGTAATAGCTTTTGTATAAGTGTGACAATCTTGAAAGAAATCTTGACTATTTTCTTTTTCTAAGTTTGTAGTCACTCGCTGCCTCCCATGGATGTAAGAAAATTGTTGAACCACATTAAAATCATATTCATGTTTGAATAATAGTTTTCTTTTCTGAAATTTTGGAGCTCACATACAAAGAGACCTTTCGAGTAAAATCATAAAATGTAAGAGGACATTGTACACTACATGGACATGAATTTCAATATTTACTCAAGAAATATGTTTAAGAATTAAATTACTAAAGCCCAATATTGCATCATGATAATATTTCAGTTAGATAAATGTCTAAGTGTCTTGAAACAATCAGCTCTTTAACATTAGAAAATAGAATGTTAACTGTTTATTAATCAGCTTTTAGTATGATTTATATACATCACAAACTAAAAATAATATGGCATTGAAAGCCTTTGCATTATTTCAAAAATCAAGAAAGTTTCGAGTTAGAATGTGCAAGCAAGAAGTTTGGCTTCCTATTTGTTTTGTGTGAGCATAGGTCCTAATGAATTACCGCACTGAAGTGTCAATAAAAAGATATTCATTTTGGAATTTCATGTACAAGGATATTTAGCCTACATTTGCAATAGGTCGGGATGACAAAGTGTGGGAACTTATTAATTCAATCCAACATCCAATATTGAATCGTTAACATCATATCAAAAAAGAAAGGAAGTGAGAATTGGATTGGAAGGTGGAAGCACATTTACATTTCTATTAGAGATGAAAATAATGCAATGTTATTTCTAATTAATGTCCTTGCAAATCTACATGAACTAGCTCTGATACACTAAAATAGCCAAGGTAAACTTTCTTCATACTAGCTGACGACATATGCAAAGGCTACTTCTATAGAAATAATAAAATGATTGATGTTCCAAATATAGCTTAACATTGCTATACCTCAATCACCTAAATACATCCCCGAGTTGAATTATTGATTTATTCACAAAATAAGTGGGTTTACGTTGTGTCAAAGGATGAGAATTAATTGTCAATAGTGTGTACAGCTTCATGTTCAAATTCTACCAACATTTTGGAATGCAGAGCATCCAGTATTTGCTTGAATCAAATCTATTTGTTTTTCTAAAGTAAGTTGACAACACAAATAAACCAATTAATTGTGAAGCATACTCTGCAACGAGTCTCATACCTTCTAAGTTCTACTTCTCTCATGGAAAACATTGCATCTATGTCACATTCTCTCAATGGAAGATCCAACCCCATTTCTATTGCATAACTAATCATGCCAGGAAATATAATACTAAAGCCAACAGGAGTTTGTAATTGCTCATTTATACTGGAGGAGAAATTTGATCCAATGAAGGAGAGTCCTGCAATAAAGACTCTCAAATTAAGTCCATAACATTTATTAAAGCTTAAGAGGAGGTTCTTTTACAAGTACCTTTTCTGACATACTCCTCACCAACATTCCATCGCCTAAGTGCCAGCACACAAGCCAAAGTGGATGAAAGTGCCTCTTTGGTTGCATAAGGCTTGTGATGGTTGGAGATCCATGAGCCATCAAGAAGCTGGTTATCTATTATCCAATCAACACATTCAGGAAAGTAAGGAGTTCCAGGAAATCTTGAAGATGGAACCATTGCAACCCAAGCAGTATCATAAGCAGACACTGAGAGTTCTACCTTTAGTAACCTCTCCCTAATTTTGTCCAAGAAATTTTTAGAATTCTGCAAATCATTTCAAAAGTTTTAGGTCAAGTATCAATCCATAATAAGCAAAATCATAACATTCTTATCAGGACGAAGTTGTCTTTCGTACCACATGTGAATGATCGGCACTAAGAATATTATTTTGTCCTTGATCCAGATTCGTTGCTAGCAGAAATTTAAAAAAACATCATGAAATTATGACATACATAAGGCAAATAAATATCTGATAAGTTCAATGGGGGGAAAAATGAAAGATTTTAAAGTGTTTATTTCATTTTAAGGCAATGACACTAGCCTACCATGGGTAATCACATGGAAAACTAGACAAAGGGTGGATTTTGTGTAATAGTGACGCAAACAGTGAAATAAATAGAAAATGAATGTACAACTTCTCATCTTGAACTTTCAACTAAAACTTCTGAACCAAGTTTCTATTTCAATTCACACATTAATTTGTCTGCTCAATAATCGAGATAAGTTTCAGGGTTTGAACTTGTTCATGCAATTGGGCATTTATCCAAGCAATAAAAAAATGAAAGGTATATCGCTTACTCTAGGTCAAGTTTTGATTGCAAAAATTGAGCCGATAGTGTGCATAGATCTGGAGCACCATAGCATTTTTCAATCATACAAAAAAATAGTTAAGTCGATAGTAAAAATGCAGGATTTCTAAATGAAAAATCAGGAAAATAAAAGCTTAAGAGCTACAAAGCCTCAACTAATTGAATTATTTTGACTAGCAGGAAATAAGTTACTACATAAACCCCTTTCTTATAGTTGGATGTGTGAATATAAAGCAAGAAAGTTGAATGCTTATTGTTGTTGGTAATTGCAAATACCAACATACACAAAAGCTGGCATAGCACTAGTCTCACAAGACATTGCATGGCATCGGTGAAGATCCTACAAGAGATAACAAAGTAGATTTTGTGGGAGAAGGCAACATTATGAGTCCTAAGGTAGATGGATGTGGAGACAGCAATGATATGTCTTATGAGGGATGACTACGACACAAATTTTTCTTTATGGCAAAATAGCTCTTAAGTCTTTTTTATCCCGAGCATCACTCCTCTCTCATCTATGGCTATAATTTTGCTGCAATAACTGCATCACACATGTTTCCTAACATGATGAAAAGAGATTCGCCGCAGAGAATTGAAACTAAATAATTATACTCTCCCATTCACGATGATCTTGTCATCATGATAGTCACAAAGAGTGCATGACACATGTGCTAGGGCAGTGCCCGATTGCAGGCGCTTCGTTTCCGCATACAGAAGACCGCAAACCTTCGCAGGAACAGTTAACGGGTGGGGATCGCAAACCTGTGCGATCCAAAAAGGCGCCACCAGTGGAATTTTAGGTTTTATAGATTTTTCTAAACTGCCCACTCTCTTCCTTTGTGTAGAAGCTTCCTTTGTCCAGGGGTAGCCTACCAACAATCATCCTTTAGGCAACAAGCTTCCAACAAGCAGCCACCTACAATCACCACGACCGACAAGGGCACCCCGGGAGAGACTAGCCAACTCGGACACGGGGATGACAGTCCAAATCAGAGCGAGAAAAAGCAGAAGAAATGTAACACCTCCAACGTTATACCAGCCAGGAAATGTTTCAAATGTCATGGTTACAGTCACATAGCCTCCAACTATCCCACAAGCTGAGTAGTCTCACTTACTGAGCAAGGCGTCGTGGAAGATATTAGCAATAAGGAGAAAGCTAAGGAACAGAATGAGGAGTATCAGCTTCCCCCAGATGAAAGAGAAGCGCTCGTGTTTCATAGGATCCTAAAGACTAAGGGCACCAGGGATTCGCAGTGGCTTCGCCACGACATATTCTACACCCATTGCACTGTTAAAGAAAAGGTACGCTGTCTCATTATCGGCGTCGGAAGTAGAAAGAATGTGACATCAACACAAATGATAGAGAAATTGAGACCAACAGCTCAGAAGCATTCCCAGCCATTTTCAATGACGATCGAGATGCTTGGTAAAGCTTTCAATTGAGAGTCAGCTACAGTACCAGGTATGATGTGGCGTAGTTTCCATGGATGTTTGTCACCTTCTATTAGGAATACTGTGGTAATTTGACCAGAAGGCTCAGCACGATAGATTAAAAATAAGTATTCTTTTGCAAAGAACGGGATGTGCATCACCCTCCTTCCTTCGATAGAGTCCAGGGTCACAGGATCCCTTATCACCAGAGCAGCTTCAGTGGGACCAGTTTTAGTAATGACACCAAACGAGATGACTGAGACACCCGCCTCAGATACAGGACAGATACAGCCGAGGTTATGTCAGGTCGATGCCATACTATCAACACCACCACCATGCAAGAAGGGTCGGATTACTCTCACTATATGCTTGTTTGAACCGATCACGGGTTACTTTGGGAAGATTCAGCAGTGTAAGAATGGTTCACCACCTCAGGAAGATTGGTCGATATGGACATTTGCATGCAAGCTGGGAAAGACCCTCAAATACCTCACGCGACAATGCAGTCAACATTGGGATCCAAGGTGACTGACAATGAAACAAAAAATTTGGCCTGTGAAGTCGAAGCTCCCCCAACCACAGGAGACCGACACGGACGTTAGGTCAGCACCCGATGCGGGCGCTTCGTTTTTGCGGGCAGAAGGCTAGCAAACCTCCGCGGGAACAAGGGTGGGTGGGGATCATGAACCTGAGCGATCCAAATAGGCGCCAACAGTGGAATTTTAGGTTTTCTAAATTTTTATTGGCTTCCTACTCTCTTCCTTTGTGTAGAAGCTTCCTTTGTCTGAAGGGAGCCTATAAATTGTTGTCTCCTAAAAGTGAAAGGATAGTGCTAGTGGAGTTGTCTTTTGATCTCCTATGTGGAATTTATTTCCCCTTGTGAACTGTGTCCGAAGAGGTGGTAGTGCTCTGGTTGTATCCTCTCCAAGGTGGTGATCGTATCCTCCCTTCTTACCTTCCTCAATCCTTCTCCTCCCCACTCCTCAGCCGTCGAATTCTCCCTCTGTCACCCTGCCACCCAGCTATTTCCCTTTCCTGCATGTTATTACTGATGTCCCACCTTCCTAACTCCTTTCAAGCTCCTCCTAACCACCCCACTACCGCTGTCAACCACCTACAACCCTTTCCTACTTGATATCCCTACAGTTCCGCACATTCCATTCACTACCGCCCACCTCCCGTGACTGTCGTCATCCCTCCAAATCATCCATATTTCTCTAGTCGACCTCCACCACCCATTTGGACACATGCAGGGGTGTTTGTTGTTGTGGTTTTTATGTTTTGCATTGATATTTCCGTTCAAGTCATGTTGTAACCCTATTTTAATATTAATGAAAGTTTGTTGTGNTGTGGTTTTTATGTTTTGCGTTGATATTTCCGTTCGAGTCATGTTGTAACCCTATTTTAATATTAATGAAAGTTTGTTGTGTGATTCCACTTTTTTTTTAAAGTTTGTTTGCGTGATTCCACTTTATCCTCTATTAGTTCCGGTATCAGTGCACCTCCTAAAATGACCTTGGTTGCATCACTTGCCATTTGAAAACATGGAAATGCTCAATATATGCACTACAACATTCGCTCTCTCCACTATAGTTGGGAACAAGACTTGGGCCACAACTAACTACTCCAAGAGTAGCATTACATTCATTTTCTCAAGATTTATGTCATGGCTCTCTGCCATCAAACTTGCAATAAATCATTTTTCATCAAGACTTGCATCACATCAGTCTCCTTTGAGACAAGTGTTGTTGTTTATTACAATAATTGCATCACAGCTACCTCTTGTTGTTTTGAACATTGTAACTATTAATGTCAACAAATCATTCTCTTTCTCCATATTGACACCTCCTCCACTTACAAGAGTGAAGTACCTTGTATATATTTTTATAGTAATGGATATTCTTCAGCTAGGCTAAACTGTATGATTTTTCTGTTTTTGAATTTTCCACATAGAAGTATTTTTTCCACGTTCTCTACTTTACTAAGACGCATTTTAGTATAATCTAAAAAGGTAAAAATTGATCCTCACTCCACAAACTCAATTTCAAGGATGCAACAATCTATAACAATGGCACCACCTGAAGTTCAAGCAAAGTTTATCTCCCATTCATGGCTATCCTACTTCCATAGAATCGCATAGGACGTGCTGATTATCATGGCATCGATATTGCCTCTTTACACCTCAATACATGTGTCTACTTAAGACCAATTATGCAAACTTCTCTTATGCCATAATAGTCCCTTGCAAGTGCTATGCTATAGCCATTTCCCGTAAGGCTCATGTTGCGGCAATCTCCTATAAGATCTTGACAACAACACCTGACAAGTAAGATTTTTAATACAGTTGTTTCCCTCAAGACCGGCATCATCTCTACCCTTCACAAGACCTGCCTCATAATCATCTCCCGAAAAACCTACGTCAAGATTATTACCATTGAAATTTTTGTCATCACTATCTCTAGCAAGAATAATGCAACAGCTATCTCTTGACAACTAAGTAATTTTTTTATATGAGCTAAACTTCAATTATGGAGAAGGACAATAACTTAAAATTGTGTTGTAGTAATGGAAAACGTTCATTTGGACTAGGGCACCATTTCCCTTTTATGTTTTTAAAAGAAAAATCTTGTACACTCTCTACTCTGTTTAATTTTTTGTTTGAGTGTGATTGAAAAGGACTAAGGCAGACAAGATTGTTCCTCTCAACCAACTCAATTTCTCACAAGTAATGACTTTGAACCACTTTTTTTTTGGTTTATTCATAGACATTTCAAGATAAATAATAATATTTTATATATAAATTAATGTGCCAATGATGATGGCAACTCATAAATATATGTTTTCACCCTTATATCATAGAAGGTTAGAATTCACCTTGTACGGTTGGCAATTAAAAAGGATATCATGTAGTCATTGCTTACAGAAGTGAAAGACATTAATGAGATCCTTGATATGAAAACTATATAAAATTATCATGACAAATCGCGAATAAACCTTCAAAAGACATTGGGCCTTATGGCAAAAAAACAATTCTATAAATCAGAAAAGAAAATTGCACGTCTTCTGGTCAAAAATGAACCAAACTTCATATATCTATCACAACTAACGCCATTAATTTTGGCTTGGCATGGCAGCTCAATTATGCCCATAAAATAATATGACTTATACCGAATATAGCTCCTTTACAATTGGCATTTTATTACTGCCAATAATAAACGGAAGTGAAATTACATTGTTTGGCAAATAGATAATGAAAAATTATTCTGCAACCACAAGTCACACATCCTAAGGCTCTTCAATCAAATTAAAAGTAGGCCTCCAAGAATAAATCCAACTCATGGATTGTTCCCATCAATTATTTTTCCTCCAAATAGCTAGCACCATTGTTCAAGTTGGTAAACATATCTATCACAAAATTAATTTACCAGATTCGATTGTCTAACAATTTAATATCCCACCAGACTAAAAAATTGCACTTTATATCCACACGAATCCAAAAGCAAACAATTTATTCAATATATGGCAACCAAATTCTAGAAAACGATCCAGGATGTGAAGGAAAACCATCCAATGCTAATATAACACCGATGGATCGGTGAGACAGAAAGTAAACCTTGAGGACCGCCTGCATTGGCCACCAAATTCCTCCCCACGCCAACGGAAGAGCCAANGGGTGGATTTTGTGTAATAGTGACGCAAACAGTGAAATAAATAGAAAATGAATGTACAACTTCTCATCTTGACTCATAGAACTTTCAACTAACACTTCTGAACCAAGTTTCTATTTCAATTCACACATTAATTTGTTTGCTCAATAATCGAGATAAGTTTCAGGGTTTGAACTTGTTCATGCAATTGGGCATTTATCCAAGCAATAAAAAAATGAAAGGTATATCGCTTACTCTAGGTCAAGTTTTGATTGCAAAAATTGAGCCGATAGTGTGCATAGATCTGGAGCACCATAGCATATTTCAATCTTACAAAAAAATAGTTAAGTCGATAGTAAAAATGCAGGATTTCTAAATGAAATATCAGGAAAATAAAAGCTTAAGAGCTACAAAGCCTCAACTAATTGAATTATTTTGACTAGCAGGAAATAAGTTACTACATAAACCCCTTTCTTATAGTTGGATGTGTGAATATAAAGCAAGAAAGTTGAATGCTTATTGTTGTTGGTAATTGCAAATACCAACATACACAAAAGTAAGCATAGCACGTCTCACAAGACATTGCATGGCATCGGTGAAGGTCCTACAAGAGATAACAAAGTAGATTTTGTGGGAGAAGGCAACATTATCAGTCTTAAGGTAGATGGATGTGGAGACAGCAATGATATGTCTTATGAGAGATGACTACGACACAAATTTTTCTTTATGGCAAAATAGCTCTTAAGTCTTTTTTATCCCGAGCATCGCTCCTCTCCCATCTATGGCTATAATTTTGCTGCAATAATTGCATCACACGTGTTAACTAACATGATGAAAAGAGATTCACTCGCGGAGAATTGAAACTAAATAATTATACTCTCCCATTCACGATGATCTTGTCATCATGATAGTCACAGAGAGTGCATGACACATGTGCTAGGGCGGTGCCCGATTGCAGGCGCTTCGTTTCCGCATATAGAAGACCCGCAAACCTTCTCAGGAACAGTGAGCGGGTGGGGATCGCAAACCTATGCGATCCAAAAAGTCACCACCAGTGGAATTTTAGGTTTTATAGATTTTTCTAAACTTCCCACTCTCTTCCTTTGTGTAGAAGCTTTCTTTGTCCAGGGGTAGCCTACCAACAATCATCCTTTAGGCAACAACCTTCCGACAAGCAGCCACCTACAATCACCACGACCGACAAGGGCACCCCGGGAGAGACTAGCCAACTCGGACACGAGGATGACAGTCCAAATCAGAGCGAGAAAAAATAGAAGAAAGGTAACACCTCCAACGTTATACCAGCCAGGAAATGTTTCAAATGTCATGGTTACGGTCACTTAGCCTCCAACTATCCCACAAGCAGAGTAGTCTCACTTGCTGAGCAAGGCGCCGTGGAAGAGATTAGCGATAAGGAGAAAGCTGAGGAACAGAATGAGGAGTATCAGCTTCCCCCAGATGAAGGAGAGGCGCTGGTGTTTCGAAGGATCCTAAAGACTAAGGGCACTAGGGATTCGCAGTGGCTTCGCCACAACATATTCTACACCCACTGCACTGTAAAAGAAAAGGTACGCAGTCTCATTATCGACGGCGGAAGTAGATTGAATGTGACATCAACACAAATGTTAGAGAAATTGAGACCAGCAGTTCAGAAGCATTCCCAGCCATTTTCAATGACGTGGCTAAAAAAGAGAATTGGGTCAGCATTGATCGAGATGCTTGGTAAAGTTTTTAATTGAGAGCCAGCTACAGTACCAGGTATGATGTGGCGTAGTCTTCATGGATGCTCGTCACCTTCTATTGGGAATACCGTGGCAATTTGACCGGAAGGCTCAGCACGATAAATTAAAAACAAGTATTCTTTTACAAAAAACGGGATGTGCATCACCCTCCTTCCTTCGATAGAGTCCGGGGTCACAGGATCCCTTATCACCAGAGCAGCATCAGTGGGACCAGTTTTAGTAATGACACCAAACGAGATGACTGAGACACCCGCCCCAAATACAGGACAGATACAGCCGAGGTTATGTCAGGTCGATGTCATACTATCAAAACCACCACCATGCAAGAAAGGTCGGATTACTCTCACTACATGCTTGTTTGAACCGATCACGGGTTACTTTGGGAAGATTCAGCAGTGTAAGAATGGTTCGCAACCTCAGGAGGATTGGTCGATATGGACATTTGCATGCAAGCTGGGAAAGACCCTCAAATACCTCACGCGACAATGCAGGCAACATTGGGATCCAAGGTGACTGACGACGAAACAAAAACTTTGACATGTGAAGTCGAAGCTCCCCCAACCACAGGAGACTGACACGGACGTTAAGTCAACACCCGATGCGAGCGCTTCGTTTTTGCGGGCAGAAGGCTAGCAAACCTCCGCGGGAACAAGGGTGGGTGGGGATCACGAACTTGAGCGGTCCAAATAGGCGCCAATAGTGAAATTTTAGGTTTTCTAATTTTTTATTGGCTTCCTACTCTCTTCCTTTGTGTAGAAGCTTCCTTTGTCCGAAGGGAGCCTATAAATTGTTGTCTCCTAAAAGTGAAAGGATAGTGCTAGTAGAGTTGTCTTTTGATCTCCTATGTAGAGTTTATTTCCCCTTGTGAACTGTGTCCGAAGAGGTGGTAGTGCTCTGGTTGTATCCTCTCCAAGGTAGTGATCGTATCCTCCCTTCTTACCTTCCTCAATCCTTCTCCTCCCCACTCTTCAGCCGTCGAATTCTCCCTCTGTCACCCTGCCACCCAGCTATTTCCCCTTCCTGCATGTTATTACCGATGTCCCACCTTCCTAACTCCTTTCAAGCTCCTCCTAACCACCCCCACTACCGCTGTCAACCACCTACAACCCTTTCCTACTTGATATCCCTACAGTTCCGTACATTTCATTCACTACCGCCCACCTCCCGTGACTGTCGTAATCCCTCCAAATCATCCATATTCCTCTAGTCGACCTCCACCACCCATTTGGACACATGCAGGGGTGTTTGTTGCTGTGGTTTTTATGTTTTGCGTTGATATTTCCGTTCGAGTCATGTTGTAACCCTATTTTAATATTAATGAAAGTTTGTTGTGTGATTCCACTTTTTTTTTAAAGTTTGTTTGCGTGATTCCACTTTATCCTCTATTAGTTCCGGTATCAGTGCACCTCCTAAAATGACCTTGGTTGCATCACTTGCCATTTGAAAACATGGAAATGCTCAATATATGCACTACAACATTCGCTCTCTCCACTATAGTTGGGAACAAGACTTGGGCCACAACTAACTACTCCAAGAGTAGCATTACATTCATTTTCTCAAGATTTATGTCATGGCTCTCTGCCATCAAACTTGCAATAAATCATTTTTCATCAAGACTTGCATCACATCAGTCTCCTTTGAGACAAGTGTTGTTGTTTATTACAATAATTGCATCACAGCTACCTCTTGTTGTTTTGAACATTGTAACTATTAATGTCAACAAATCATTCTCTTTCTCCATATTGACACCTCCTCCACTTACAAGAGTGAAGTACCTTGTATATATTTTTATAGTAATGGATATTCTTCAGCTAGGCTAAACTGTATGATTTTTCTGTTTTTGAATTTTCCACATAGAAGTATTTTTTCCACGTTCTCTACTTTACTAAGACGCATTTTAGTATAATCTAAAAAGGTAAAAATTGATCCTCACTCCACAAACTCAATTTCAAGGATGCAACAATCTATAACAATGGCACCACCTGAAGTTCAAGCAAAGTTTATCTCCCATTCATGGCTATCCTACTTCCATAGAATCGCATAGGACGTGCTGATTATCATGGCATCGATATTGCCTCTTTACACCTCAATACATGTGTCTACTTAAGACCAATTATGCAAACTTCTCTTATGCCATAATAGTCCCTTGCAAGTGCTATGCTATAGCCATTTCCCGTAAGGCTCATGTTGCGGCAATCTCCTATAAGATCTTGACAACAACACCTGACAAGTAAGATTTTTAATACAGTTGTTTCCCTCAAGACCGGCATCATCTCTACCCTTCACAAGACCTGCCTCATAATCATCTCCCGAAAAACCTACGTCAAGATTATTACCATTGAAATTTTTGTCATCACTATCTCTAGCAAGAATAATGCAACAGCTATCTCTTGACAACTAAGTAATTTTTTTATATGAGCTAAACTTCAATTATGGAGAAGGACAATAACTTAAAATTGTGTTGTAGTAATGGAAAACGTTCATTTGGACTAGGGCACCATTTCCCTTTTATGTTTTTAAAAGAAAAATCTTGTACACTCTCTACTCTGTTTAATTTTTTGTTTGAGTGTGATTGAAAAGGACTAAGGCAGACAAGATTGTTCCTCTCAACCAACTCAATTTCTCACAAGTAATGACTTTGAACCACTTTTTTTTTGGTTTATTCATAGACATTTCAAGATAAATAATAATATTTTATATATAAATTAATGTGCCAATGATGATGGCAACTCATAAATATATGTTTTCACCCTTATATCATAGAAGGTTAGAATTCACCTTGTACGGTTGGCAATTAAAAAGGATATCATGTAGTCATTGCTTACAGAAGTGAAAGACATTAATGAGATCCTTGATATGAAAACTATATAAAATTATCATGACAAATCGCGAATAAACCTTCAAAAGACATTGGGCCTTATGGCAAAAAAACAATTCTATAAATCAGAAAAGAAAATTGCACGTCTTCTGGTCAAAAATGAACCAAACTTCATATATCTATCACAACTAACGCCATTAATTTTGGCTTGGCATGGCAGCTCAATTATGCCCATAAAATAATATGACTTATACCGAATATAGCTCCTTTACAATTGGCATTTTATTACTGCCAATAATAAACGGAAGTGAAATTACATTGTTTGGCAAATAGATAATGAAAAATTATTCTGCAACCACAAGTCACACATCCTAAGGCTCTTCAATCTAATTAAAAGTAGGCCTCCAAGAATAAATCCAACTCATGGATTGTTTCCATCAATTATTTTTCCTCCAAATAGCTAGCACCATTGTTCAAGTTGGTAAACATATCTATCACAAAATTAATTTACCAGATTCGATTGTCTAACAATTTAATATCCCACCAGACTAAAAAATTGCACTTTATATCCACACGAATCCAAAAGCAAACAATTTATTCAATATATGGCAACCAAATTCTAGAAAACGATCCAGGATGTGAAGGAAAACCATCCAATGCTAATATAACACCGATGGATCGGTGAGACAGAAAGTAAACCTTGAGGACCGCCTGCATTGGCCACCAAATTCCTCCCCACGCCAACGGAAGAGCCAACCGTAGAAACAGCAAAAGAAAACATGTCAGCCGCCAGATGATCCCCTTCACTTCAACTGCAGACTTTAAAGAAAGATGAATTAAACATAGAACCGGAAGCTTAGCCATAAGAACAAAAAAGTAAGACTGGAGATTTACAAAAATCCAAATAAAACTGAAATCACGCAACGCGCAGTGATCGATCGATGAACGACGAGGAAATACCGAGCAACAGATAGAGTACTACAAAGTTACTTGGGAACAACATCCAGACGCGCGAAGATGCTCTTCTTGCCTTTACTCTTTGGTGTTAAGCAGAAAGATGATCGGTTGCTGTACCGAGGCCAGTATTTCTTTTTTGCTTACTATTTTATCTGAAAATGTTTTGAATTAAAAAATAATTTTTAAAAGTTAATCATGATATTTTGATTTATTAAACTTAAATGATGAATTATGAATGGAACAAATCATGTTATAATTCGAGTTAAACACATGAATAATATTCGAGAATCATTTTAAACACGAGCCTATTAAAAAAAAATTAATAAGTTAGATACGAACAAACAATTAGCTCGCTCAAATTTGGCTTCTTTAAACCTCTAAACTTCATTTGGATTAGGGATGTGGATGATCCAATGCCTGGCTTATTCGGGATCGGCTTAAAATCGGTTTGAATAGATTTAATGCACTCAAAATCGGCTCGTGGTTCATGGCTCGTTATATTTGATTTTGAGTCAAGCCGGCTAAAAATTGAATGGAGATCAATCCAGGTCCAAATCTAAAATAGTCGGCTCAAATTGAGTTATTTGGATTGGTTCTGAAATTTGAAACTAACTGGCTCAATTTGAGTTATTTGGATATGTTCCTGCTCAAAATTAGTCGTTATATTCAATTTTACTTAGTACTATACGTGCAATTTTTATTAATAAACAATGTTGTGAATCGATCACAAGTCAGTTTGAGCCGATCCATACATGGCTCAGAATCGGCTAAGAAAATTTCGATCTATAGTTTTGACTTATAGCTCAGTTTGTTTACTTCGATCCGATCTTGATCCAAGCCAAAATTTGAATCAAATTTCAATCTTCGAGATGAAATTATAGAGAAAGTCACCTCCTACCTGAAGAACGTTAGCTCCAACCTTGAAAAGATCTCATTCATGCCGATCTCCGGCTTAGAAGACGATCGAGAGATCTGCAAATCTCAACTGGTATAAGGGTCATACACTACTTGAAGTCCTCGATCTATTTCTGGAATCGAACCGCCCCGTCGATAAGCCCCTCCTCACGGCATCGTTTAGTAACTAATTTTATGATTATTTATTTTGCATTGTCGGGGACCATTGTGGTTTTGTTGGGTGTATTTGTTTCTTGCTTGATTTAATTTATGAGAAAAATGTGTTTTTTTTATATAGTTTAATCCATTTTTGGTTTATGAGATTTTATTATATGATTTGTAAATAATGAGGGATTTAAGTGCATACATCTAATTCTATAATATTTACTTATTTAACATTTAGGATTTACTCATTTATTTCTATTTTATTCAATGCTTCGGCAACATCCAAATTTTGTTTGGTTGGGATGTGGAGACGGTGTTTGCATAGATTTATGTGATTGGAGATGAGACTGTCAATTTTTTGGGTGGCAAATTGATGCAAATATAAAATTTTAGATTTTGAATGAATACATTGGAAATAGTTTAAGTGTTTTATATACATATTTCTTAAAATATTGTGTAGAGTCTGCACAATAGCACCACGGTCGTTATGTGATACAAGGCAGTGTGGCCGCATTGGGACGTGTGGTCATCCATATCTCATATTTTTTCGATAGATAGGTTGGTTGGCGTTCGAATTATTGACATATCCTAGAGAAATTGATTGCACTTAAGAAAAATGTATATGCATAACCAACAATTCATTATGTATTTATATATCTAATATTTAAAATTTATTTATCTTTATTTATATTCCTCTAATTAGGGCTGTCAATTTGGCTCGTTGTTCGTGAACAGCTCGTGTTCGGCTCGTTAAGTAGCTCGTGTTCGGCTCATTCGTTAAGCTTGGCGAACCGAACACGAACAAAGTTTTAGGCTCGAAATATAAATGAGCCGAACACGAACAAACATTTGTTCGCTCGTGTTCGGCTCGAATTGGCTCGAAAAGAAATAAATAAATAAATAAATATACATACACATATAATACATATTCATAAAATTAAATATTATAAATTGTAATTATTATAACTTTTAAAATATATAAATTTATCTAATTTTAAAAAATTATATCCTATAAATTATAATATATAAGAAATTATCAATAAATATTACTTATATAAATATTATATATTCATATAATATAACATATATAATTAATATAATATAATATATAAGCCACTCCCTCTTCCTACTTCCGACACCTCTCCTCCCTCTCAAAATCGCGAAAGGAGGTCGGTCGTAAGAGCTTAGGGTTTCTCGATCGTGTTCGCTGCTCTCCTTCTCCACTCAAAATCGCGAAAGGTTTCAGTGGCAAGAGAGCTTAGGGTGTCGGGCACGAGACCTTAGGGTTTCTTTATTGTGTTAGCTGCTCTCCTTCTCCACTCCAAATCGCGAAAGGGTTTCGGTCGAAAGGGTTTTAGCGGCGAGAGGTTAGGGTTTCCTCTTCTTCTTCCTCTTCCTCTTCCTCTTCCATGACATATTCTTCTTGAGATTCCTCCAATTTCGAGCCGAACTCGAGCCGAACACCAACACTCCCTTCACGAGTCATTTCGAACATGAGCCGATTTCGAACACGAGCCGGTATCGAACAAGCCGAACACGAGCCGACCCCGAGTTCGCTCATGCTCGGCTCGTTTACAACCCTACCTCTAATATATGAAAATGTGTATTTTAATTCTTAAAATTCCTATCATTCAGCTTGAATCTTGAGGCAAGACACAAATCTCAGGGCAACACTTTGAGCAAGAAATGTTCAAAATTTGAATAAATGCATCCCAAACTTTGATTTCAGTAAACTTACAGTTAAACTGACCAACTCGACGAGACGGACCCAACGACATCAAAATTAGTTCTAACTAAGTCAAATCAAGCCCGGATCAAGCCAATAAATCACCTTTGGAAGATTTTTGGGAATAATTGGAAAATCAAAGGGATTTTAAATGCGACATACTCATGGTCAAATCGAGCATCTCGACAAGAAGAATCCAACAAACCCAAGATCACTAAATTCTGACATCATTAAGACACTAAAATATCCATCGAACGCCCTCCGATCAAGGAGATCTCTCTATTTGTTTGATCAAGAGTGGTCTAGATTCCTTTATTTTCGTACCATAGACTCTACAAATAGAGCCCTAAACACCACATGAGGGATGAAAGAAGAGAGGGGAGGGGGTGGCTAGACTCTGACAAGAGGAAGACCAGAGCCTACAAAAGAGGGAGATGCAGCCCAGCATCATGCACCATCAATCCAACCAACTCCGGTAGTTATCATTGTTTCTAGTCAGCATCGGCCTCCTGAATAAGCAGGCACCAACCACCATGGACCACCGTCGGCCACTTGCTCCTATAGTGATCGACCAACGCAGCACACTAACTCTACCTGTCTCCACCTCCTCTGTTAACTTGGTAGATATCATCTTTGCCTTTAGCTAAATCGGGTTGATGATACCACCTATATTACCTCCGTCCAACTTTGTTCCTTGTTGATCACTGCTGTCTTCACTAGCCAACTTCAATTGTCGTCACCTCTGGCCAACTCTGTCTGCCTTCATCCTTCAACCAACTTCAATTGTCTTAGCCCTTCACCAACTCTAGCCATTGCTGCCTCCAATTTCCTCTTATGTCAGCCATCATCAATCATCATCGGCCGTCACCTACTCCTTGCACCGAAGTCCCTTGTGAAATCATAACACGCACTGTGAAACCTAACACCCATTGCAAAATAATAATGTATCCCACTTACAATGCAACGACATCTTTCAAAGACGATGTAATAATATACCTCAAAGATAGTGATTTTCTCTGGATTCTTAAAAGACTCTCCGCGTAGCTCCCGACTCCAACTTGTGTGGCTTATAAACATCATCACAGCTCACCACTACAGCTTATATATGACAAACTATGACCTACATAATCCATAGCTTGCGCAACTCCAGACTCCAACCCCCACAATCTATGAATGTCATCACAACTTATCACTATAACCTACGTGACCAACTATGACCTATGGTTCACAGCTTGTGGAGCTCCCAACTCCGGCCCCCGCTGCATACGAAGACCTTCACAACTCACCACTATAGCCTATGTGACCAAGTACGACCTATGTAGTTCATAACTCCTATAACCCCTGACTCCAGCTCCCACGACCTACGAATGTCATTATGACTCACCATTGCAACCTAAGTGGTTCAAAATTAGTGTAGCTTTCGACTCTGGCTCCTGCAACCTGCGAACATTATTGCAGCTTACTATTACAACCAATGTGACCAACTGTGACCTACGTGGCTCACAGTCCTGCAACTTCTTATTATGACCTCTATGGTTAAACAATGCTCTTAAAACAACCATATTCAACCTAAAAGACCAACTATTGTCATGACTTTCAACTAAAACTTATACAATAGGCTGGTGTTACTACCATCGCCAANCCAGTATTTCTTTTTTGCTTACTATTTTATCTGAAAATGTTTTGAATTAAAAAATAATTTTTAAAAGTTAATCATGATATTTTGATTTATTAAACTTAAAAGTTGAATTATGAATGGAACAAATCATGTTATAATTCGAGTTAAACACATGAATAATATTCGAGAATCATTTTAAACACGAGCCTATTAAAAAAAAATTAATAAGTTAGATACGAACAAACAATTAGCTCGCTCAAATTTGGCTTCTTTAAACCTCTAAACTTCATTTGGATTAGGGATGTGAATGATCCAATACCTGTATTATTCGGGATCGGCTTAAAATTGGTTTGAATAGATTTAATGCACTCAAAATTGGCTCGTGGTTCATGGCTCATTATATTTGATTTTGAGTCAAGCCGGCTCGAAATTGAATGGAGATCAATCCAGCTCCAAATCTAAAATAGTCTGCTCAAATTGAGTTATTTGGATTAGTTCTCAAATTTGAAACTAACTGGCTCAATTTGAGTTATTTGGATATGTTCCTGCTCAAAATTAGTCGTTATATTCAATTTTACTTAGTACTATATGTGCAATTTTTATTAATAAAAAATGTTGTGAATCGATCACAAGTCAGTTTGAGCCGATCAATACATGGCTCGAAATCGGCTAAGAAAATTTCGATCTATAGTTTTGGCTTATAGCTCGGTTTGTTTACTTCAATCCGATCTTGATCCAAGCCAAAATTTGAATCAAATTTCAATCTTCGAGATGAAATTATAGAGGAAGTCACCTCCTACCTGAAGAACGTTAGCTCCAACCTTGAAAAGATCTCGTTCATGCCGATCTCCGGCTTAGAAGACGATCGAGAGATCTGCAAATCTCAACTGGTATAAGGGTCATACACTACTTGAAGTCCTCGATCTATTTCAGGAATCGAACCGCCCCGTCGATAAGCCCCTCCTCACGGCATCGTTTAGCAACTAATTTTATGATTATTTATTTTGCATTGTCGGGGACCATTGTGGTTTTGTTGGGTGTATTTGTTTCTTGCTTGATTTAATTTATGAGAAAAATGTGTTTTTTTTTATATAGTTTAATCCATTTTTGGTTTATGAGATTTTATTATATGATTTATAAATAATGAGGGATTTAAGTGCATACATCTAATTCTATAATATTTACTTATTTAACATTTAGGATTTACTCATTTATTTTTATTTTATTCAATGCTTTGGCAACATCCAAATTTTGTTTGGTTGGGATGTGGAGACGGTGTTTGCATAGATTTATGTGACTGGAGATGAGACTGTCAATTTTTTGGGTGGCAAGTTGATGCAATGTCGTTGTTGAGTTAATATAAAATTTTAGATTTTGAATGAATACATTGGAAATAGTTTAAGTGTTTTATATACATATTTCTTAAAATATTGTGTAGAGTCTGCACAATAGCACCACGGTCGTTATGTGATACAAGGCAGTGTGGCCGCATTGGGACGTGTGGTCATCCATATCTCATATTTTTTCGATAGATAGGATGGTTGGCGTTCGAATTATTGACATATCCTAGAGAAATTGATTGCAGTTAAGAAAATTTTATATGCATAACCAACAATTCATTATGTATTTATATATCTAATATTTAAATTTTATTTATCTTTATTTATATTCCTCTAATTAGGGCTGTCAATTTGGCTCGTTGTTCGTGAACAGCTCGTGTTCGGCTCGTTAAGTAGCTCGTGTTCGGCTCGTTCGTTAAGCTTAGCGAACCGAACACGAACAAAGTTTTAGGCTCGAAATATAAATGAGCCGAACATGAACGAATTGGCTCGAAAAGAAATAAATAAATAAATATACATACACATATAATACATATTCATAAAATTATATATTATAAATTGTAATTATNTATCAAATCACCATTATACACTTAAAGAGTCTCCATAAAATTTTAACTTTGTGAATAATCATGTGATTTTTTAGTAACCCTTGAAGACATAAATAAAATTAAATCGTTTGCTTTCTTAAAATAAAATAATCTTTGATAGCACACACGAATTAAATTTGTGTGTAAAATCACAATCATATATATTTAATTTACTTTCTCTAATTCCATTTTATGGTGTGCCTTTTATTTTGGTGGTAAACATGTTGAGGAAGAACCTTTGCTTGGAACGAGTATGAGAGAGAGTCTACTAAAGACGATTATATTGCTTCCCTCTTTGGCACATGTATAATATACATCCATATCTCATTTGAAGATTAAGTTTCTATTATTTAGAGATATATAGGAAATAAGGGAATATCAATCATTAATATGTTCAAGTTAACTCTAAAAAATACAATAAAAATACCTTATTATTGAAGAATCATAAATTAATTAAATGCAACTGTTGGATGTTGATACTGCTGGATGCAACTGTTGTTGTTGTTGTTGTTGTTGCTGCAAGATAGTTGATATATGGGGGATTTACATACGTACCACTTAAAATTAGTCTATTTTACTATCTAACACAAAAAAGATAATATTTCCTATTGTACCAACTAAAATGTCCTTACACCTTAAAAAATGCAACTCCGTCTGCAACTAGAGGTGTAAACGAGCCGAACAAAAGCGAGCCCAGGCTTAGCTCGTGTTCGGTTCGTTTATATTTAGAGCTCAAAAAGTGTGTTCTTGTTCAACTTGTTTGTTTAGCAAGTTGAACATGAACAGTTCATAACCAAAGAGTCGTTTTGCAACCCTAATCACGCAAGATTTTAAAATTATTGTTTATAATAAAACAACATTTGAATCTAATTTAAAAATTTTTATTATATTTTCTTAATTAAAACTTTTAATTGATTATAAATCTTCACAGCCTTGTAGTCAATTAATTTTAAAAAAAAAAACTACTCATCAAATATATATATATATATATATATATATATAATTGAATAGTAGTATTTCAAGCTAAAATGAAACGCACATTTACGAACAAATATTTGTTTGTGTTGTTCGTGTTTGACCCGTTAACTTGATGAATGAGCCGAACACGAGCTTTTTGCGAACAATGAGTTGTTCGCGAATAACGAGCCGTTTTGACAACCCTATCTACCAATACTTTTCCCCCCGTTTAAAATGTATGCATCTCCTAGTCTTCCAACAACTATCTCGCCGCTTCATTGCTCAATTCCTTCCGTCAGCCTGCTCGTCTTCAATCCTCCCTTGAATTTTCTAATTCGGCAGAAATGATAGATAAATAGAGCAGTTTTTTTGTGGTACGTATGTAAATTCCCCTAATAGGTTTTACAGGTAATTTAGGACTAAATGGCTGTTGAATTTAAGTTGGGTTTAGAGCTAAATTAAAACTATTGAGTTGTTGGTTTTGAGCTTGGTTATTGGGTAGATTAGAATGGCTAATCAAAGGTTAGCTTTACATGAAGGCTTGTTTAAGTGCTATAATTAAGGTTATTTGGATTGTTGAATTTGGGTTGCATTGAGCCAAATAAGAATGATGTTTAGATTGTTGTTTATTGGAGTGGAATATATAAATTAGTTATTGAATTTGAATGGGATCTAAACAATATTTTAGAGGTAGTTAGAGGTTGATTTTGTATTAGACATAGAGTTGATTATTTGTTAAATTTAGATAAGAATATGAGATAAGTTGAAAAACAAAAGAATTTGTTTGATTATAAGATTTGGATGTAGGTTTAAACTTACTTTGGCTTTTAATTTGATTTTGCATGTGTGAGTTTGAATTGATTTCAATTTGAATGTTTGAATGAAGTTTAAATTTATGTTTTATTTAATTTTGTTTTATTGATTTGAATTTAATTTTTTATTTCATCTTTGAATTTAATGATTTCGAATTTGATTTATTTGAGTTTGAATTTGATTTTAATTATATTTGATTTATTTTAGGGGGTAGCTCGGTCATTATTCAAAATAAATACCATATCAATTTGTGCTCATTTTCAACCAAAGGAAAAAAAGCCAGAAGAGTCGTCCAAGGTGACTAGGTGGGTCCCATAGGATCTATTCAAGATTGATTGAGCCAAATGGTAGGTTTATCTTATGAGATGAACCAAGGATCTAAAATATGCCTAAGCCATGAAGTCAAGTCAATGGGTTTCCTAAAATAGGTCAAAAGATCTATAGGAGCACTCGACCCTTAGTTATAATAGCTTATCATGATCAACTTAACACCAAATCATGTGTTAAGGATTAAATCCAAATTTATGTTAAATAAAGGGAATGAAGATTTAATTTTAAGCCCTAACTTTAGGTTTCAAACATTCACTAGTCATTTAGGATACCTTCTAAGAAAATACTAACGCTAGAATGGGGAAGGAAAGATATATCTCACCAAAAGTGCGATCAACAATCTAATGAGCTTAGTTTTCTATGTGGGCATAACTCTCATACAAAAAGATTAATAAATCCTCAATTATTATTACTTCCACTAATATTATTCAATAATGTTCATGCTTAAGAAAACATACCTTTATGGGTTAGGTAAAGGAAAGGACTTATTATTAGATCAACATGATGTTATACACTATTTTTCATTAATGATAAGGATTTCTTAAAGTTGTTACAACCTTCAAACTTTCAAATGCTTTTATCAAAATTTCACAAGTACTCTCTTTTCTCTTGAAGTTTTTTGGAATCTTACAAAATTTATCTTAATTGTAACACATCAAAATTATTACATTGATGTAAAAATCAACATTGATGCATGTATCACAAATTTTACACCTAACATTGATAGTAAGCTAACATTTAAACTCTATCTTTGATAGTAATTAAGATATATAATCATATTATATTAGATTAAATGTTAAAATAAGATAAATTGAGTAAAAAGTTCACAAAAGATACTAGAAGGACATAAGTTATTAAAGTCTAATTTCAATGGTGTAAAATGTTTTAGAAATTTCATTCATTTTCATGTTTCAATAATTTTTCTACGATAAAAACAGTGCAGAAATTACTGACAAATAATCAGTCAAATATTTTTCAAGGCAAAATATTTTTTTAAAAAAATTAAAAATGTTATTAAAAATCTACACATTCATTAGATCTTTTAAAAGTTTTTAAATTTGTTTTGATAAATAGATAGTTATTTCAAAATTTTTAAATATGTAATTAGCATAGTGATATATTACATAGTAGGTATTTATTTATTTTTTGTTATATCAAATGATAGTATTTTTGCATGAATAAACATATGGCAGTGGATGCCAATGTTCTCTATTAAAAAAAAAAGATTTAAATTTTTTTATGAAGAATTTGACTATAGATATTTATTAATCATGGAATGGTCATAATTTTAGCATTGAGATATTTTTAAATAATTTTTTTCAAACATTAAAAGAGAAGAATTTCCTGATAACAAAATATTATGGGAAGATGAAGCTGAACATTATCATTTAACTAAAAGATAAAATATTGGAAAAAAATTATATGAAAGTATTAAAAATAATAACATAATTTTACGAAAAAAAAACTTAACAAATAAAAAAAATTATGATTTTTTTTAGGGAATTCTTCTGTTAACATCTCTGCAGTGTCGCACTAAAGATATGCATTTGAATCATCTTTTAAATAGAATACTCTAAATTTTGACATTAGAGAGAAAATTAGAGCATCAAAATAGGATAAAAAACTTTCACATTAGATACCTTAATTTTATTATGTCTAAACAAAGGTAATAAACTTTCTTTCAAGTAAAATAGAAGAGTTTTGTAGTAGAGATTAAGAATTTTAGAGGCAATCAACTTTTTTCTATGTAGTATTATTTGGTAGTATGGCCAGAGAAGTGAGAAAACCAGTATATAATTAATTTTGAGCAAAATTTAGAAGTTAGGGGGTACAATTTTTCAATAATTTTTGTTTAAATGATGTGAAGACTTAAAAAATTATGATAGAGAATTTCACTTTACCACGACTCTAAAAAACAACCATATTGATGTCTAGGAAATATTTCATGTAATATTTTATAATTTACAATTTTGCGCCACAATATTTTTTTTTAATAATCTATTTTTATTTTTGATGATGCAGACTTTGGTGTCTTAAAGTTTGGGGTGGATGATGCATTATATAAAATATCACATGATCTTGCACTAATCTTAATGTAAATTTGGAATTAAAATGTTTTGGAGTTAAATTTAGGATTTTTTGGACTTTAATTTGTATAGATGTATATTAAATTTAATATTCCAATAAGATGGATCCAACAATAATAAGTTTGCTCAAATTTGAGCCTAATTAAATTAAATCAAGGCATTGAAATATGGATGAAAACTTTGAGATATTAATTAAATGATCAAGAAATATTTGAATACTTGTCTTCAGTAAAATCAAGCATCCATATGAAAGGATTTCAATAAGCATAATATCATTTCATTTAGGGTTCTTACGACTCTTCAATACTAAAAGAATGATTTTTATTCAAAGAAATTGATATAAACCATTTGAAGATATATGATAGGTTTTGGCCAAATATTAAAATTGTACTCTAAAAATACTATTCATAGACTCCGTTATCTATTGGGAGGTCAACTCAAAAGAAGTGAGCTTAGAGGTCTAAACTTTGGCATATCAATGATCACCACTAAGAAACCTTGTCATTCGACTATCTTTGTCCATTCAAATTTGATCTCTATAATCCAATTGTCACCATTTAACTATCAATATTGGTTCTTCTTCTCTCAACCATCATCATTCATCAATTATTAATCGATTGCCAATATTCAATTATTACTGCCATCACCCTTTACTACCTCTTTAAAATTCTAAGCGAAAATTATAGAAGATCTTGTTTGTGATTTTTTTATTTATTTTCTAATCATATCTTTTTTAATTTACGAGAAGAGTGAACCTTTATAATCTTTACAAACTTACTTGATCATTTTTTTTGAGCCAAACCCTATGGGGTTTTCTCTTTTTAGATTTTTCACATTAAAATTTTAATTTCTCCTATGAAACTCTTCTCTTATTGGTATGTGCATAGATCAAAACTAAGATGTTAATCTCTATACTAAAATTACCAATATTCTAGCACATATGACTAAACTATTGTAGAAATGAATAATTAGATAATATCTAGGGGTGCCAATTTGGGCTACTATGTTAGATTTTCGTCATACTTGAAACTTGACATCAATTTGCATAACCCAAACCCAAGATTTAAATGTGTTAAAAAGTTTACTCAAATACCTCTTGCCTTCACCCTAACTAACTAAATAGAGTAACTCTTTTAATGTACTTAGGTTCATGTTAATACATAAAATAACACTAAAGAATGATGGTTACCCACTTCAAAGTGGGCAGTGAGACTAAATAAGGATTGAAACAATTCAGTTACTTGCTGGAGACTTGACTTTGTTGAGTTTGGTTGCATTTCAACTATGACTGGGCAAAATAGTGAATTGATTGGAGGGCATGGTATTGAGAATGGGCCAGATCAGAAATGCTGAACTCTACCCCAAAATATTGCAAACCATAGAGTGGAATCATTTAGTGGGTTACGACTTATGACAACACATAAAGTTCACTATTGTAGTAACTATTTAGTGCATGTATTGTGTGAAATGGATCAAACATGGTTTAACTTAAACTTGACCACCAAAGATTGAATGGGTTAGAATGCTAACTTCAAACCCTAACTGAAACTTAATCATGATAATTTAAATTCAACTTTTTTGAGATTGATCTATGCCAAATTATTTATTGACATTTCTAAACATAACTAAACAATCTTATGAATGTTTTACAGTTTAGAGGATATTTAAGTTTATTTTATTTTTATTATTTATTAGAAGTAAAATATATTTGGTATGTTGAAATTTTTTTATTTTTATTTTTTTATGTTTATTTAATATTGATCATTGAATATAAATACATATTTAGCTAGCTTTGATAGCGATACTAGTTGTTTTATATAACCACACAACATTTAAAATATTTTTTAAGTATTAAAAGTTAAATTTTTTAGATAAAAATTTAACATTAACAAATATTAAAAACATATTCTATTTTAAAAACAAATGGAATTCAATATTGTTTAATAATCTTGGTATATTATCTAATACATCAATCATTTTATTTAATAATTAAATGATATTGTTGAATAACATGTGATTTGTTAAAAAAACATATCTTAAACTCGGTTGGCACAAAATTTATAATCAGAAAATGTTTTTTGGGGGAGCATAATTGCAGCAATCGCTGAATCGGCTTCCCAATTTTCTTCGTGAGGGCAGTCAGTTGTTGGCTAACATGTGGGCCCCACATCTCCATGCAATCAGCCGTTCGATGGATGACCCCTCTCCCTGTTCAATCGACTTCCCCCATCACATTGACCAGCTACACTGCCGCTTTTTTCTCTCTCTCTCTCTTCCTCGGCCCGTGAGGGATTCCGATTCCTCGCCGGCGGCCGCCGCCGTGATTGATCCGACGGTTCTGGTGCCGCTCCCCCGTCCGATCCGCCGGAAGCAAGTCCGCGTTCAAGGTGACGGATAATCCATTTTCTCTCTTGAATTTAGCAGCATTTGAGGGGTTTTCAGCTTTTTTGGGCTCAGAGTTAGACAAATTTGGAATTTTTACTCGGGACTGTAGGGAATGTGAGCAATTGGAGAGATAGAGAGAGTGCGATTTAGCTTTATGGATGTTGTAGTTTTTGCTTAGTTGGATTCTGTAGGTAGAGTTTGACTGCTATTATTGCTGCTAGGTTCGTCGAGCTGATGGTTGATTTCTGGAAGATATTAATCATTATTATGCACTCTTGCTCGCTTCGGTTAACCTAATCGAGTCATAATGAGAACTGAAAAATGTTTCATGAAGTGGCTGAGCTGATTGAGAGCTAGGTTGAAGTGCCCACAACTAGGAATTTATCAAATTTGAAGTCTTCCCAAAAACAATAATCGCTTGGAATCAAATATCAAATAATTCGACTTGGATTTAGGTTGAAAGGATACCTTAGCACAAAGCTCTTGAACTCATCTTGAACTGACTTGAGAGACTCATGAAATCACCCATTAAGAGTGGTTATTTGCCATGAAGAACTCATTGAGTTATTCAAAGTATTTGCCAGACGAGTGGGGGTTTTTGCCAGGAAAAACTTGCCTATGGTACTAGTCCTCAATCTAAAACTTGCTTGAAGTTCCCTGACTTATGGACGCCATAAAATTAGCTACTCAAAGTCTAAAACTGTGCTTCTATATAATTATGCTATGTAGTCAATTTATAACCTTCCTTCATCTTATACCTCTCCTATGATAGGGTCTCATTATTTGAACGCTGAAATATGAAATTTGAGAGAATTGAAAACAAAATTTCATTAGAATTCTAAAAGCTTTTTTTTTGTTTGAATTGTTCTTTTGTAGGAGATGGCTCAGTTTGACTTTTCCTTTTCTATTCAAAGGGGTTTGACTTGGTTCCTTGCAAATCAATTATCTAAATGATTCATTAAGACTCTCTCTCTCCCTCTCTCTCTCTCTGCTCCTTTGGCTTGGTTCATTTTTCTATTCTAGTCTTGGTATTTTTACATAAACAAGCATTGAATCCAACAATTATTGCTGTATTATTTCACACACTGATGTTTAACAAGGATGTTTATCGTTTTTCAATTATTTTGTTACAATGCATCTATTCTCCCTGCTTCATGTAACATTTAAAATCAGGGCTAATATAATAATAGAAATATGCAATTGGTAACATGACTTGGTGTTATGATGCTTCAACNAAGGGGGAGTGGACCATACAAACATGAGCAATTTAAGTGGTTTTGGCTTTGTAGCCTAAGATTAGTCAATGCAATAGGGCTTTAAGTACAAGGAAATCCACTTCATTTTGATAGGGAGAAGGATTAGGGAGAAATCAAAGAGGTGTTTATAATACTTTTCGGGTTTAAAACTTAGTCTTAATAAATAGTAGTCCCTATCCATACAAAATCTCCATATTTATAAGATTCTTCCTCCATTCCATTGGCTATAGAAGATGAATGATTGTTGGTGAAGAGGAATAGGAGACCAACAATCAAAGAATGTTGGTTGCTGGTGTTATTGATTTATGTAGTGACTCAAGTCATATAGTTGGTGGCCATATGCTGCCTGGGATTGACTTCATTATTCTAGAGATGCCGCATTGTCCTAATATAGTGGTAGTCATATTGAGTGTCACTTCTCCTTCCATAGTGTTGAGATAAGAAGTTTGTATGAATTAAAGAAATTTTTCTTCACACGTTAATGCTATATATGTTTCTTCAAGTGCATCTAGGAAGCTTTTTTATTTTTTGTATTCTATAAATGGCCTGATGTTTTTATTCCTTTGAAAAAATGATTAACCCATTTTAATCACTTTAGATGTTTCTTTCTATTTAGTTAATATTTCTGATGGATATTTTGTAACTCTTTTGGGTTATGTTATTATTGTCCTTAGAGAGAAAAATTGTTCTTTTGTTTATATATAGATGGAAATATGTGAGACAGTATATTGCTGAAGGTTACAATAATGAAAAATCTTTGTAATAAAACGAAGCCTGAAATTATAAAAAAACAAGATAAAGAAAGAGAGTGTAGCAGCGAATGTTGTGAGATTGTGATATCATGTCAATGATGGGTGTAAGATTGGGGGAATGTAACAATGAAGACTAGTGTAATAGAAATACAATAAAAGGAAAAGTGTAAACCCTTGATATCATGAAAAGGATTAGAGAGTATAGGTTGAGTATTCAGTTCCAAGATTTGTGTTGTATTTATACAATTTTAGAAGTGGTTTTGACAAGAAATATATAAAATTAGAGAATAATAATTACATGATAATTATAATAGTTTGTGAATTGATGAATAGGTAGTAGGGATCTCATGGGTACCTTTATCCCACTAAGTGAGGTCGGCTACATGAATTCTTTTTCTCCATTGCATCCTATTTAGTGTCATATTTAATTCTAATAAATTAAGATCATTTTTTATACAATATGCCCAAGTCATCTTAGGTCAACCTCTGTTTTTCTTAACATAAGTAGAATCTAAGGGTCTGTTTGTAGCAACTGCAGATTATTTATAATCCGCTTATTTGCTGATTATCCTAACAATCTGATAATTTGCAGATTGTCCAGATAAACTAAATGGTTGTTTGAGGGAGCTTATTCAAAACAACTTATTTGCAGCTGTTTTTGAATAAATGACCATTCTGCCCCTGTTAAGTAATACCGTTTGCAATAGAACTGTCGGGGCAATATACTTGATACAACAAAAGTAGAAAATCAATACAAACAGTTTAAAAAAATAAGATACAATCCTCACTTACGCGTGAGTATCAAAACTGATAAAATAAAGAGAAAAACAATTACAAATATAATTAATATTATTAAAGTGCTGATTTTAATACCCTGACGACGTATGTCATCTACTGCATTGTTCTCCTGGGAAACCATCATACTGTGATTACTGTCGGCAGTGAAATATGCCAGAAAGTCGGCCTAACATAAGAAACGACACCTCACAACGACAATCAAAGAACTGTCTCCTGTAGTTGTGAGCTTGACGTGACGTGAGTAAGAGAGTCTGTAGTCCACAGTAACACAACACAACTCGGGAGGTTTCTGAAATCCTGGAGCTCATGTTTCTAAAGAGATAAAAATAGAAAAATCATTAATCTGATAAAAAAAATTAAATTAAGGTTTATATATCTACAAGATAATTGAATTAAACGAAGACCATATCGAACAAAAAAACATAAATAAAAAAAATGTGAGTATGAGGTCCCGGACAACTAACTACATCAACCCACGAGTTTGTCACTATAAGGAGACAGTGGACCTTGAAAGAAAATAAATTTTTGGTTGCCTTTAAACCATGTGGGACGAATCTCCTGGGTTATATGTGCTTATCACCAAAAAAATTCATTCAGTAGATCCTCATATACCGATGCATTGAAAAGAAGAGATGATCAAAGTTACATTCTTTAGGATTTCCCACGGCATACCAACGGGATACGAACTTCCTATGCCAGATGCACATATCTCCAAAAAAATTTCATCCATGAAAAACAATCTCAAATATGTGAGTATTATAAATTCAAAAGTATAAATAAAACAAATGAAATACATAGTAAAATCATAAATTCCACCGTACAACGAAATACATACTACAAAATACATATAGTCTGAAAAATAAAGAAGATTGGGTCAATCAACAACCATAAATAGCATTTGGGATACACTCCCTCAAAGCAACTGTCTCGGCTCCACTTTTGCCGTCTTGAGTGTCAAATTCAGTCGACTCCTTCTCAGCCTCAGGTATAGAATGCCCAACTTGGAATTCTGAAGGTTCCGGAGA
>JXCR01142911.1:9027-26158 GCA_002079205.1 Phalaenopsis hybrid cultivar | reverse complement strand
GTGTACATCTTTTCTTCAAGATGTTCTTACCTACTCCTTGGTATTTCAATTCAGAAGACAGTGCTGTCTGCATATTACTTCTAATTTGACATCTTCAGAAATCTGTGACTATGAATTCAAAGAATTCAGAGGCAAATTGTGCTCAAGAACAGCGACTGCTTGAGGAGAAGAAAGCTAAGGTAAGGTTAATCAAATCCAGGTTTCCTTTATTAGCCATTTAACATTAGTATTAGTGTCAAATTTACTGTCCTTTTGTTTGAATATTCTTACCAATGAACAAGGATTTTGGTTGTATGTATTGTTGACTCCTTTAGGTGGGTGTCAAGCTTTGAATCCCCTTCGAAACATTTATTATTACTATTTTATAATGTGCGGTGGTTGATTGCATCAAGGCAAGAAAGTCTAATCCTGCTTCTGCGTTAGGCAACCCAATGCATGCTCGGGGGACCCAACGCTTGGCTGGGCATGGGCGACCCATTGCTAGGGATGGTTACCCAGTGCTTGGCTGTGTATATGGGTGATCCATCACCAGGGAGGGTGATCCAATGCCCAGAGCCTAGATGAACGTCTTCTGCAACAGAGTTGTAGTTAATCCAGTGCCCAAAAGGAGTACAACCGCGCCTAGATATGCTCGTTTCAATTGGAAACTGAGAGTCTAGAAACTTGGCGCTCTGGATAAGCGATCGGGTGCCAGAAATAGTTCGAGCAGTTTAGGAATTTAAGTTATCAGTGCGAAATTTGGAGTAGTTCTTGGCAGTAAGCGCACAAGAGAGAAAGACAGAACGTGCGATGAATGCAAAAAAACACGTCAAGTTCTGTGGGTGGATTTATGTGATTTTTTTTTTTGTGTAGTTNTAGGAATTTAAGTTATCAGTGCGAAATTTGGAGTAGTTCTTGGCAGTAAGCGCACAAGAGAGAAAGACAGAATGTGCGATGTATGCAAAAAAACACGCCAAGTTCTGTGGGTGGATTTATGTGATTTTTTTTTTGTGTAGTCGAGAGAGGAGGAGCGTTCATAAGTTCCAGGATTATAGAGAGGATTTGAGTGTAGTGTAATCCTCATTTCATAGTGAATTTTTTGGTATGACGTGGTTACATGATTTTTTCCTGTTCTCAAGCTTTTCCACATTAAATCTGTGTTTTTTTTTTTNAGGATTATAGAGAGGATTTGAGTGTAGTGTAATCCTCATTTCATAGTGAATTTTTTGGTATGACGTGGTTACGTGATTTTTTCCTGTTCTCAAGCTTTTCCACATTAAATCTGTGTTTTTTTTTTTGGATTTCTTATTTGTACGCTTATGTTCAATTGTTTGTTTTAGATCTCTCGAATCATTGTTTTTTTTTTGCAAATCTAGGAAAGTGAATATCCTCCCAACAAGTGTTATCTGAGCGAGAGTTTTTTGAAGATCTTTGACTCGAGTGGGAGCAATGGCCGATGAAGTAAGTTACAAAGTGGAAAAGTTCAGCGGTTTGAACTTTGTGTTATGAAAAATGCAAATTGAAGATTTACTATGTTGAAATAAACTATATTTGCCACTTAAATGAACCACTAAGAAGTCTGAATTGATGACTNCTCGAGTGGGAGCAATGGCCGATGAAGTAAGTTACAAAGTGGAAAAGTTCAACGGTTTGAACTTTGTGTTATAAAAAATGCAAATTGAAGATTTACTATGTCGAAATAAACTATATTTGCCACTTAAATGAACCACTAAGAAGTCTGAATTGATGACTATGGATGAATGAGAAGTGTTTGATTGAACAACACTAGGTTTAATCTGTCTTTCACTTTCCCCATATGTTGCATTCAACATTATGAATGAGAAAGCTATGTTAGATCACATGACTGTGCTAATAAGGATGTATGAGAAGCCCCAACTTCATATGAAACTTTTTTGATGAAGTGATTGTTCAATATGAAAAAAGTGAAAATTAGTTTGGTGGGTGAACATTTAAATAACTTCAACACTGTGATAAATCAATTCTGTTTTGTGGGCAACAAGTTTGATGATGAAGTCAGGGCATTGACAATCCTATGTACTAGTTACGACGTTAAGCAACTCTTCATGTAATATGAAGCTACACTTTGCTGACATTGTGGGATTTGTGTTGAATGAAGAAATTCATAAGAAGGTGAATGGTGAAACTTTAAATTATGCATTGAATGTTGAAAACATAAAGAAATCTGGACAGGAAGAGAGACAGGGACAAATTCAAGTCCCGAAGAGGAAAGTCTAGATTGGAGAGAGAAAATGACAGAGGTGAATGATGGAACTGCAGGAAGAAATGTCAATTCAAGAATGATCGTAAAGCTCCAAAGAAGATTGGTAGTGGAGGTCAAGATAGGAAACTGTGTATAGATGTATCCACAAATGAAATCCAAGCTGACTCGCTTATTTTGTCTCAACTTAGTATTGAATCTTGACTAGTAGACATGGTCTCTTTTCATACTTGTCCCAATAAAAAGGTGTTTAAAAACTACATTGAGAGTGATCTAGGGAAGGTGTATTTGGGAGATAACAAAGTCTGCAGTATTATAGAAAATGTGATGTTGATATAGGTTGTCATATGGAATAGTTTGGAAGCTCGGTGAAGCTAGACATGTTCCATGCTTAAAGAGAAATTTAATCTCGACGAGCCAACTTGCACAATCAGGGTATGAGACTACTTTCACTGTTGATTCGTGTAAGGTAACCAGAGGGGCAATGATGATGACTCAAGGTAACATTGAAGATACTTTTTACTTGATCAATGATATGCCAATATCTTTTGGTGTAGCTGGAACAAAGGCTGATGCAGGTCTTTGGCACCTCGGGCTTGGCCATATGATGGTTTGAAGTCCCTACTTTCTAAAAATATGTTTTAGAATTTAAAGTTTATAGTGGTAGATTTTGTGAATATTGCATTTATGATTAGCAAAAAAAAGTTACTTTCTCCAAAAGTTGGTCAAATGTGAAATGCAAAAAGCTGGAGTCAGTGCATACTAATATACGAGATTTTAGTTTTGTCTATATAGATGCTCATTACTTGTCATTGTCGTTGATGATCACACCAGAAATACATAACTGTATTTCTCGAAACATAAATACGATGTATTTAAAGTGTTTAAGAAGTGCAATGTCATGGTTGAGAATGAGACAGACTTGACGTTGAAGTATCTCATATCAGATAATGGTGACGAGTATCGTGATAAAAGGTTCATGCACTATTGTGCATCAAAAGGAAGTAGACATGAGTTCACAGTTTTAAGGACCCCACATTAAAATGGTGTGGCTGAGCTCATAAATAGAACCATCACACAACGTGTCAGGAGTATGAGGTTGCATGCTGGCTTGCCAAATTAATTCTGAGTAGAAACAATGATTACTATAGTTTATCACTTGAGAGTATTTAGTTGCTCAACATACATTCATATAGATGCAGGATCTAGAGTAAGCTTGATTCAAAATTTGTTGAGTGCACTTTCGTTGGATTTAGCTCAAATGAATCTGGGTACAAATTATGTGATTGTTGGAATCAAAAGTTCATCAATAATAGTGATGTGACTTTCAATGAGCTGGAGATGTACAAAGATAGAAACATAACTCAGAATTGTCCATCAGTTACTTCTGAAGAACCTTCCAAATATTTTGAGATAGAAAATATTGGTGGTCGGGAGGTTGGACTAACTAAATACACTTNGGAGTTTGAGATTTAGAATTTAGGTCCGATCAAGAAGATCCTCGGCATGAGAATCAGCAGGGAGGAGTGTCTAGGTACAGGAAGGTTATCTCAAAAAGAGTATATTGAGAATATCCTACAATTTGAGTGAAACAAAATAAGTTTGCACCCTCTTCGGTATGTACTTCAAACTATCTAAGGAACTTTCACATGAAGCAAAGAAAGCATAAATGGGAAGAACTCCATATGCTTATATTGTTGGAAGTTTGATGTATGTGATGAGAAGTACAAGACCAGATATTGCATAAGCAGAGAGAGTGGTCAACAACTATGTTGGTAATCTATGGGAGCATAATATAGAGGCGGTGAAAGGGATTCGTAGATACTTAAGAGGAACAATCAACACGACACTTTATTTTGGAGGTACGGAAATTAATCTAAATGGATAGATAGATTTTGTTCTGACATGGGATATTGAAGATAGAAGAAGTGCAACGAGTTATATCTTTATTTTTTGGAGTACAACAGTGAGTTGGGTTGGTAACAATGGATACATTGTTATCACTTAGACTACAATGAGATGATTTGACTGCAAAGCCTTATGACAGAATTGGGCTAGTAACAATGGATGTGAAAACTTCATAGTGATATATGAATGTTATTCATCTAGCTAAGAATATAGTTTTTTATATCAAGACGAAGCACATTCACCTAATGTATCACTTTATTCATTATTTTCTAGCAGATTAGTAGCTATTCTTGGAGAAGATACCTACAACTTAGAATTCTGCTGATATGTTGACTAAAATTGTTGCAACTAAAAAATTGAAGCTATGCTTAGCTTCAGTTAGAGTTCAAAAAAATTGAGATCGGGGGTGAGCTACATTAAAATATACTACTATAAATATTGTGCAAGTTTGGAGGACAGGTGATTGCAATCGGTGTCCAAGTGAGAGATTGTAATGTGCGGAGGTTGATTGCATCAAGTCAGGAAAATCAAATCTTGAATTTGCATTGGGCGACCCAGTGCTTGGCCAGGCGACCGACACTTGTCTAGCCATGGGAGACCTATTTCCGAGGAGGTCTCCATCACCAGGGAGGGTAATCTAGGGCCCGGAGCTTAGATGAACGTTTTTTGAAATAGATTGGTGTTTTTGAANCAGGGAGGGTAATCTAGGGCCCGGAGCTTAGATGAACGTTTTTTGAAATAGATTGGTGTTTTTGAAGTAGAACNCCTCCACCTTTTCTTTAGACATTCGTATAGCTCTGCTGTATGATTTAAGCTCTAACTTGTTCTAGGTTCTGAGGTTGTCATCCGATATGACGTAAACCCTTATATCTTCCNTGCAGGTCTTTGGCACCTCGGGCTTGGCCATATGATGGTTTGAAGTCCCTACTTTCTAAAAATATGTTTTAGGATTTAAAGTTTGTAGTGATAGATTTTGTGAATAATGCATTTATGATTAGCAAAAAAAAGTTACTTTCTCCAAAAGTTGGTCAAATGTGAAATGCAAAAAGCTGGAGTTAGTGCATACTAATGTACGAGATTTTAGTTTTGTCTATATAGATGCTCATTAATTGTCATTGTCGTTGATGATCACACCAGAAAGACATGACTGTATTTCTCGAAACATAAATACGATATATTTGAAGTGTTTAAGAAGTGCAATGTCATGGTTGAGAATGAGACAGACTTGACGTTGAAGTATCTCATATCAGATAATGGTGACGAGTATCGTGATAAAAGGTTCATGCACTATTGTGCATCAAAAGGAAGTAGACATGAGTTCACAGTTTTAAGGACCCCACATTAAAATGGTGTGGCTGAGCTCATAAATAGAACCATCACACAACGTGTCAGGAGTATGAGGTTGCATGCTGGCTTGCCAAATTAATTCTGAGCAGAAACAATGATTACTATAGTTTATCTAATAAATTGTGGTCTGTCATTACCTTTGAATAAATGTTTAACTGAAAAAACTTGATGTGCCAATGAGTTAAGTTTATCTCACTTGAGAGTATTTAGTTGTTCAACATACATTCATATAGATGCAGGATCTAGAGTAAGCTTGATTCAAAATTTGTTGAGTGCACTTTCGTTGGATGTAGCTCAAATGAATCTGGGTACAAATTATGTGATTGTTGGAATCAAAAGTTCATCAATAATAGTGATGTGACTTTCAATGAGCTGGAGATGTACAAAGATAGAAACATAACTCAGAATTGTCCATCAGTTACTTCTGAAGAACCTTCCAAATATTTTGAGATAGAAAATATTGGTGGTCGGGAGGTTGGACTAACTAAATACACTTATTCTGATGAAGCACAAGAAATTCCTCAGTCATCTGCTACTGAATTTAAGAGGTTGAACAAAGTCACACGATTGATACAGAGATATTCTCCTTCTTTGTACTATATTTTATTAACTGATAGTGATGAATCAAAGTGCTATGAAAAGCCACTCAAGTTCAATACTCAAAGGAGTGAGATTTTGTTATGAATGATGTGAAGCAACACTGAGGTCAAATCAAACTTGGGATTTGACATTATTATGATATGAAAAAATGAAACTACACAACAAATGAATTTACATGTTGAAAGAAGAATTAAATGGTAACATACCTTACATGACAAAGACTTTTTGTGAAGGGGTTTCAACAGAATGATGGGGCGGACTACTCAAAGATATTTTCTCATGTAGTGAAGTTGACAATTATCGAACTTGTGTTAAGCTTGGTAGCAGAGGACTATCTACATGTGGAGCAGATGGATGTAAAGACAGTCTTCTTACATTGTGATATGGAAGAGGAACTTTACATGGTGCAACAACAAAGATATGAAGTTCCAGGGAAAGAAAACATGATCCGTAGATTGAAAAAGAGTATTTATGATTTGAAGCATTCCCTAAGACAATGGTATAAGAGGTTTGATAAGTTTATGTCAAATAGTCGGTCAAGCAGATCACTGTTGCTTCATAAAAAAATTTGGTAATTATTTTATCGTATTTTTGTTGTATGTGGATAGCATGCTGATTGCGATAGAATATATGGAGAAAATCAGGGGTTTGAACAAACAATTATCAAGGGAGTTTGAGATTTAGAATTTAGGTCCGATCAAGAAGATCCTCGACATGAGAATCAGCAGGGAGGGGCGTGTAGGTACAACAAAGTTATCTCAGAAAGAGTATATTGAGAAGGTCCTACAATATGAGTGAAACAAAATCAGTTTGCACCCTCTTCGGTAGGTACTTCAAACTATCTAAGGAACTTTCACATGAAGCAAATCAAGCATAAATGGGAAGAACTCCATATGCTTCTATTGTTGGAAGTTTAATGTATGTGATGAGAAGTACAAGACCAGATATTGCACAAGCAAAGAGAGTGGTCAACAACTATGTTGGTAATCTATTAGAGCATAATATAGAGGCAGTGAAAGGGATTCGTAGATACATAAGAGGAATAATCAACACGACACTTTATTTTGGAGGTACGGAAATTAATCTAAATGGATAGTTAGATTTTGTTTTGACATGGGATATTGAATATAGAAGAAGTGCAACGAGTTATATCTTTATTTTTTGGAGTATAACAATGAGTTGGGTTGGTAACAATGGATACATTGTTAACACTTAGACTACAATGAGATGATTTGACTGCAGAGCTTTATGACATAATTGGGCTAGTAATAATGGATGTGAAAACTTCATAGTGATATATGGATGTTATTCATCTAGCTAAGAATATAGTTTTTCATATCAATACGAAGCGCATTCACCTAATGTATCACTTTATTCGTTATTTTCTAGCAGATTAGTAACTATTCTTGGAGAAGATACCTACAGCTTAGAATTATGCAGATTTGTTGACTAAAATGGTTGCAACTAAAAAATTGAAGCTATGCTTAGCTTCAGTTAGAGTTCAAAAAAATTGAGATCGGGGGCGAGCTACATTACAATATACTACTATAAATATTGTGCTAGTTTGGAAAATAGGTGATTGCAATCTGTGTCCAAGTGAGAGATTGTAATGCGGGGAGGTTGATTGCATCAAGTCAGGAAAATCAAATCTTGAATCTGCATTGGGCGACCCGGTGCTTGGCCAGGCTATCGACACTTGTCTAGCCATGGGAGACCTGTTGCCGAGGAGATCTCTCTCCATCACTAGGGAGGGTAATCTAGGGCCCAGAGCTTAGATGAACGTTTTTTGAAACAGTTTCATGGACAATCTAGTGGCTTGGAGGGGCGCATCTACGCCCAAATACGCTTGTCTAAATTTTGGAAATAGAGCATTCGGAAACTTGGCACACGAGATAGGTGATTCGACATCAAAAATAGTTCGAACAATTTAGGCATTTAAGTCCTCGATGTAGAATTTGGAGTAGCTCTTGGAGTGCATGAATGAGGGCAAAAGATAGAATGAGTGGTGTGTGCAGAAGAGCATGCGAAATTATGTGGGTGGATTTCTGTAATTTCTCTTATGTGATAGAGAGTGGAGGAGCACTTGTAAGTTCCATGATTGTAGATAGAATTTGAGTGTGGTGTAATCTGTACGTTTCTCCTTATTTCATAGTGAATTTCTTAGTGTGATTTGACTCCGTGATTTTTTCCCGTTCTTTGGTTTTTCCACGTTAAATCTTTGTGTTCTCTTTCTGAGTTTTTATTTGCACACTTCTGTTCAATTTTTGTACTTCAGTTCTCTCAAATTGGTGTTTTTTTGTAAATCTAAGGAAGTAAACTTCCTCCCAACATATTTATCAGCTGTCAGTTGTTTTTATAGGTGTTCTTGGCATTCATTCAATGCTAGTTTTTCTTTTTTTTATTTCTCAGTCTCTGAGTTTTTTCTTATAATCTTTAAAGATCCGTGAAGTGAGAAAGTTATTGGAACCAGTGCCAGAAAAATTGTTGCTCTACTGTTCTGATGCATCAATTGCAAGATATTTAAGGGCAAGAAACTGGAATGTGAAGAAAGCTGCTAAAATGTTGAAGGAGACATTGAAATGGCGTCTTGAATATAAGCCTGAAGATATAAAATGGGTATGTGAACTTTTCCTAATGAAATCCAGTAAATACCTCACATATACTTCGAATAACAAATTTACAGTTTTTTTTTCTTCTTAATGCCGGATATTCTAAAATGCATCCATCCAATTGAGCATATATTTATTTTATTTTGTACAAATTGGCAAATGGCTTGTCCTAATGGCCAATGTTCATTGGCTACATATCGGAAGGCTTCCCTTGTTTGCAGAGCCAGGCTAATACCGTAATTTTGAATCTGCAAAAAGGATGAGAAGTCTAGATTTTAATTATTTTTTAAAGTGCTTCACAATTAACTTCTCAAAGTTCTGATTATTCCTTCTTCCTCTCTAATTTTTCATTGAAATTCATTTTTTTCTTTTCTAAGAACTATAGATATGGAAACCAGAGTCTAAAAAAGGAATTGTGTCGGTATCTGAAAAATCAAACTCTCCCTCACTTGAGACAATGTTAGGTAAGATTGAACATTTCAAAAAAAAAAAAAAAAAACGTCGACACTAACATATAGGTTTTATTGGTGGTAGGGTCAAAACATCGATAACCTTTTCAGTGGGAGGAAGATATATTTAATTGAGAGGGGATCAAGTTTATTACGTGTCAGGCTGTGTTTCAAACAAAGGTTGCGCCCCCAAAATATTTGGAATCTAATAAGAAGAAGAACCAGCTAGTAGGAGAACATGACATCAATACAGATAATAGCATTTGAATGCTGTGGATTTTTGTGGGAACTCTATTGATGAGGTAGGTAGCGATAAGGACGGCGTCATTCCAAAAATGTTTGGGAATATTAGTTTGAAACATAATGAAATAAGTAACTTCGAGAATGTATCTATTTTTTCACTCTGCTAACCCTTTTTATTGTGGGGTATCCATACAAAAACCATGATGGAGGGTGCCCTTACTAACCAAGAATTCTCCCATTATAGAGTTAAAGTGCTCATGGTCATTGTCGGTCCGAAAGATTTGAATAGCGCTTTTGAATTTGGTTGGAATGAAAGAGTGAAAATTTTGTAATAGCAGCTTCAGATTTATCTTTTAATACGTAAACCCAAGACATTTAAGTGTGTTCATTAACTAGAGTAAGGAACCATCATTTATTGGCATAGCTCGAAGTTCGAGAAGGTTCCCATTAATTACTATGAATAAGTAAAAATGGGAGGAAGGAGTGGAAAAAATGGGAGGAAGGAGTGTAAGGATGAAGTGAATATGATACACTTTGATGTTCAACTAATTAAAATTTTACATTTTAAAGAAGATAGATTTTTATCAATAAACACTAAGGATACAATTGTTTTAAATAATGAAAGCAGAGATGACCCAAACGACAATGTACAAACATAATTGGACATGTGGTAGAAAAGGAAAAACTGCAATTACGAGATTGAGTGCTAACATCATTAAGCTATTTTCTTGGAAAAATAGAGGCCCGACTTCCCGCTTAGCAATTTCAACAATCCTCCCCAAACAACGATCCTGAGAGCCATAAAAATCAGGGAAAATATAAAATTCGCAATCAAGATAGCATGTTAACATACTAACCCATAAGATGTTACACTTAGGCAAAGGAACGTGTAACACGGATTTTAAAGTTAGCTTGACTACCAGTAAGACCGACCATTTACATGCAATGAAATTAAAGGCGCCTTCAACAATTTTAATCGTATCTCGCCCAAAACAAAGAAAATACGATGAGAAAAAATGAGAACACTCGGTCATGTCTTCTGCGGCACTTGAATTGTTAATCCTCGGACCCTAAGAGACAAAATTAGTGAGAGCCACAGAGACGTCACCTTGACTAACATGAGAGGTCGATGAGCTAGAGAATGACAAGAACCAAACAACTTAATCAAATATTTCACCTGACTTTTAATAAACTCCTCGAAGCCGAATATTTGGTCGAAAATTTATTCGTCAGTTTTCGAGTGGAGCTTTCAACACTTGTCAAGAATATAGTTGGGTTTGTGGAAAAAAAATCACATGTAGAGTGATTGGCTCAAGACGTCGTGGTAGAGTATGAAGTACTGTTGGAGACCAAGCCTGACAGCTTCGCTGAAATATTTGAGTTGACGAGCAAGACAAGTCTCGGGCTTTCTTGGCGGCGGATCTCGATGAATGCTTATCGCGTTGAAGGAAGAGGGTCACGGCCAAATATATGGCTGCGGACTTCATCAATATTCTTGTTCAGGTCAGCCTGAAATTGAAGCACACGATCCTTTCCAAAATTTTATAGAAGAGGGAAAGATCTGTGGGTGAGACCCAAGTGTATTCATAGTAAATATCACATTCCGTCCATAAAGCAACCAAGTCGTTGAAGTATTGGGTCACCACCTTCAACCTCTGTTTAGCCTTGCGGACGTTATCAGAAACTTTATAAAGTTGTTTAGATTTTCCTAAGTCGGAGTAGGTATCGTGAATGACATTTCATAGGGCACTTGTAAACAGAAAAACAAGTAAGAACAACCAATTGGGGTCTCCTTAGAATTGAATACTCATGACATAACCATGGAGTTCTCCACTTCTCACACATATGTTGGGTCAGTCTTACAAGGTTCTCGAATTGTACCTGTGAGGTTGCTGAATTTATTTCGACCTTTGACGAACAACAAAACAACTAACAAACCACTGGAGGAAATTGAAACCGTTGAGTTTTTGAATGATAATCAGGAAATTCATGTGGTGTTTAGGTCCTCTGGTTTGCAGAGGGATTGAGGTAAATGTCGAATCTCCGGTGGAATAAAGAATAACGTCGGACGGAAGCTCAGAGATGGAGGAATCAGCCATGGCTCCAACAGAGTAAAAGAAGATGATTGGTTGCCGAGGCACGAAAGGAGCCGATCCTTGCATTTGGCAAGCTGCGGGGAAGACTTTCCATTTGTAGGAGTTAGTTTCGGTTGGAGGAGGGACTGCAACTGGGAATTTTGGCTGCAGGGAGGAGTACCGGCCTCGGAGAAAAAAATGAAATGAAGATTTTTTATGCAGGAAGAAGCCAGGAAGGAGGCCTGAAAGGATAAAAGGGGCATGAAGGAGTTCCGGCTGCAGGAAGGGGATTTGGCTAGACAGATGGATGTCTGACGTCCNACCGGCCTCGGAGAAAAAAATGAAATGAAGATTTTTTATGCAGGAAGAAGCCAGGAAGGAGGCCTGAAAGGAGAAAAGGGGCATGAAGGAGTTCCGGCTGCAGGAAGGGGATTTGGCTAGACAGATGAATGTCTGACGTCTAGGGTAAGATCTCTTGCTCTGATACCATGTAGGTTCAGAGTATTGAGCAAAATACCTTTATTTATATTAAATGATGGCTTAAATATTACTGACTAGAATTCTAGCTTAGGAAAAAATTAACTCCTAGAATTCTAAACTTTGAAAAGAAATAATACCCAATATTACAAACATCAAATCAAATAAACTAAAAACAAAAATTCTTATAACTAGCCAGAAATAAAAGGAAATACATAAATAGGAAATAACTTAGAAATAAATAAAATCCTAATTTAGTTTCTAACATTAAATACTAGAGTTAGCTACCCTTGCCTTGTGGAATTGTGGCTCCCTTCAATTCAAGTATGTAGCTAGCTGCCTGTGGCTTGCAAAATTATGGCTCCCTTGTGTTCTCTATATAATTAACTCCATTCAAATTTAAAATAGAATTTGATGTCCTAACAATACTTCATATTATCTCCTAAATGGCCGCCTTGATTTTCCATCATATTAACAATAAACCTCCAAAATTTGTATTTATCCAATTCTAATTTTAGCCACTCTTCTATAACCTTCTACCATGCCCCATTTTTTATAGTCAAATGAGACATAGCAGAGACGGGCAATTCAATAGACATATTTTCCACCAATATTCATCTTAACTTCACTAAATAAAATTGAGTGAGTAAAAAATTAATCTTTTTAGATCATTTTAGAACATGATTTCACTTTCTTAATCATTCATAATCATTAATATAGAAATTTGCATATTTTAATTCATTAAAATAGACTATTGGGCTTTTAAGGAACCCCATATAAAATTTATAGAACCAAAAGTTTTAATTTACATGATGCACATCTTTTTCTTTATATCAAACATTCATAATTGTACATCAGAATTATAGGATGAAAGTTAAAACTACCTACTTTTTTTCTTTTAACTAAAATTATAGTCAATATGATATTGGATAATTTAAAAGCATAGTAGGTTAAATAAGTTTATTATATGATTACAAGAAATGAAAATAATAATATTCATCTAATTTTCTTAACTAACTTGAGCATTATCAATCACATGCATGATTAATTTGTTGCAGATAATTATGGGAAATCAATGAAATGAAGTTCTTTGATTTGGTTTTAATTTGTATATGTAACAAATCTGTAATCCTAATTAATTGTTTTTAAATCCATCACAACGTCCACTTCGATGCTGCCATTGCATAGGGGTGTAAACGAGCTGAACATGAGCGAGCCCATGCTCAACTCGTGTTCGGCTGGTTTATATTTTGAGCTCAAAAAGTGTGTTCGTGTTCGACTTGTTTGCTTAGTGAGCCGAACACGAGCTATTCACGAACAAAGAGTTGTTTTGACAACCCTAATCATGTAACTATAAGATGTTAAGGGTTGGGCCAATATTTAAAAATTATTGTTTATATTAAAACATCATTTGAATCTAATTTAATAATCTTTATTCTATTTTCTTAATTAATACTTTCATTTGATTATAAATTTTTGTAGCCTTGTAGATATATATATATATATTATGAAAAGCCCGAGGGCTGATTTTATTGAAATAGAAAAGGATACATAAATGTTGTATGAGAAGAGTCCAAAGAGACACCCTACCCATTTTATAAAAGTACATAAAAAATCCAACAAAAGATACAGATAAACTAAAAACAAAATAAAAATAAATTTAAAACATGCAGAAAACAGTAGCTAGGGTCGAGCCAGTTTAGTCCTGCCTCTTCCTCTAGTTTTAGAAGCGGAATCAAATAACAAGCTTTGAAGAGTCCTGCCATTGTTAGGAGTCACCAAAGTATCATTCATTAAGTTTTCAAGTTGGAGTGAGCCCCCAGGCTTCTTCTAATGTCGAGAAGTGTAAACCTGTCATTCTTCATCTGAAGGCTGACTCATATGATCCTCGATCTGATTTGATATTTGAACCGCAGTAGGAGGAAAGACAGTCGTTGTCACCGCGATAGGTTCTAGTGTATGTGAAGTGTGAATTATTGCCTCTGCACCCGTTGCTTCCTGAATAGGAGCTGCGGGACTATCCTGATTTTCAGTTCGAACATTATCCATTGTAGTATGGTCAGGAGAAGGGATCCCAGGGGCAGGCAGACACCAACTCCTATCTTGTGGTGTTTCCTTCCTCAGGTTGGTTGTCATCAGGTTTGTTGGGAGCGCGTTCAGACACATGGGGTGCGCTAATAGTATGTTCTTGCTTTTGACTATTGGTTCTCAATTGTGGGTGCGATTTGAAACATTTCTCCTGCGGGTGTCCAAACATCTTGCAGTGCTTGCATTAGTATGGTTTTTGTTCCATAATGATTTTTTGCCAATAACCATTGTTAGCAAATTCAAGCCAAACTTCTTCTACATCCGGTAGTGTAATATCTCATTCAATCAAATCCTTGCAATAAAGGGTCTTGAGAAATGAACTGTAGGTAAATCTACTTGCAAAGGTTTTCCAAGGATAGTCCCAATTGCATATAAGATAAGTAGATCAAAGAAGTGAACCTTGAGTTTAGGTAATGAGAACCAGATAGGTGCAATTGGGGGTTCTTGACTGGGATCAAAATTGAGGGTCCATTTGAGCAATTTTATATGTTTGCCCTCAATTGTGATGAATTTCTTTGAGAAAATCCTCGTGTAATCATTTTCTGTGCTCAACTGTATCGTAACATGTCTTCCATCGAAATGACCCACCTGCCAATCCTCAATCAGTTTGAAATCTTCAAAAAAACTTCCTGATGATCTCCATCTTTGGGCAACCGAATTAAAACTTTCCAATTAGTGTAAATTTGTATTTTCTTGCACGAGTTGAAATTTCAGCGTCAGAGAAGAAAATTACTGGTTTGCCCGCCTTTTTTTCTACTTTTTTTATGAGATTGCAATCGTCATTTCCTGCAACAGAATCATGATAACTCTGTGGGAATACCGCACTATCTGCGAGGTGAAAATGGGAGCTGCGTTTGTGAACCACTGTAGCATAAGAGGGTTTGGCGGGGTTATTACCGGTGAGAGCGGCGACGTAAGAAAGCCCTGAGGCCATTACCACAGCTAGTGCCAAACTGCAGCAGGATCTGTCACAGACGCCTATGCTAGAGGCTGAAATGAGCGGCTCTGTCGCAGACTCGCGCGCTGAGCCGAGCAGAAAAATGAGCGGCTCAGACGAAGTTGAGCGGCTCGCAGACGCTCTGAGCCGAGCATACGACGAGCGGTTTGTCACAGATGCATATCGAGCGGCTCTGTCGTAGACGAGGCGCAGACAGGAAACGCAGCAGACGACGCGAATGAAAGCAGACCACCGAGACGAAGCAGGTGACGCGAGACGACGCTGAATCCCCAAGCAGAAAGGAAGCAACGCGAGACGCTAGGGTTCGCCATGGGGCGAAACTCTAGCAGAGTGGAATGAGCGAAACGACGACATATATGTATATCATATATATATATATATATATATATATATATATATACATACATATACATATATACATATGTATGTATGTATGTATACATACATATATCATATCATATGTATGTATGTATACATACATATATCATGTATGTATGTATGTATACATACATACATACATACATACATACATACATGATATATGTATGTATACATACATATGATATGATATATGTATGTATACATACATACATACATACATACATATAGATAGATACATATATTCATATACATGTATGTATACATACATACATATATACATATACATATATATACATATATGTGTGTGTGTGTGTTTGAAAAAACCCAAGGGCTGATATATTAAAGATAAATATACAGATAGGTTTGTATGAGTGGGCCTAAACACCCAATCCACACGGTACAACACACCAAAAAATGTAAAATATGGGTACATACNGTTTATATTAAAACATCATTTGAATCTAATTTAATAATCTTTATTCTATTTTCTTAATTAATACTTTCATTTGATTATAAATTTTTGTAGCCTTGTAGATATATATATATATATTATGAAAAGCCCAAGGGCTGATTTTATTGAAATAGAAAAGGATACATAAATGTTGTATGAGAAGAGTCCAAAGAGACACCCTACCCATTTTATAAAAGTACATAAAAAATCCAACAAAAGATACAGATAAACTAAAAACAAAATAAAAATAAATTTAAAACATGCAGAAAACAGTAGCTAGGGTCGAGCCAGTTTAGTCCTGCCTCTTCCTCTAGTTTTAGAAGCGGAATCAAATAACAAGCTTTGAAGAGTCCTGCCATTGTTAGGAGTCACCAAAGTATCATTCATTAAGTTTTCAAGTTGGAGTGAGCCCCCAGGCTTCTTCTAATGTCGAGAAGTGTAAACCTGTCATTCTTCATCTGAAGGCTGACTCATATGATCCTCGATCTGATTTGATATTTGAACCGCAGTAGGAGGAAAGACAGTCGTTGTCACCGCGATAGGTTCTAGTGTATGTGAAGTGTGAATTATTGCCTCTGCACCCGTTGCTTCCTGAATAGGAGCTGCGGGACTATCCTGATTTTCAGTTCGAACATTATCCATTGTAGTATGGTCAGGAGAAGGGATCCCAGGGGCAGGCAGACACCAACTCCTATCTTGTGGTGTTTCCTTCCTCAGGTTGGTTGTCATCAGGTTTGTTGGGAGCGCGTTCAGACACATGGGGTGCGCTAATAGTATGTTCTTGCTTTTGACTATTGGTTCTCAATTGTGGGTGCGATTTGAAACATTTCTCCTGCGGGTGTCCAAACATCTTGCAGTGCTTGCATTAGTATGGTTTTTGTTCCATAATGATTTTTTGCCAATAACCATTGTTAGCAAATTCAAGCCAAACTTCTTCTACATCCGGTAGTGTAATATCTCATTCAATCAAATCCTTGCAATAAAGGGTCTTGAGAAATGAACTGTAGGTAAATCTACTTGCAAAGGTTTTCCAAGGATAGTCCCAATTGCATATAAGATAAGTAGATCAAAGAAGTGAACCTTGAGTTTAGGTAATGAGAACCAGATAGGTGCAATTGGGGGTTCTTGACTGGGATCAAAATTGAGGGTCCATTTGAGCAATTTTATATGTTTGCCCTCAATTGTGATGAATTTCTTTGAGAAAATCCTCGTGTAATCATTTTCTGTGCTCAACTGTATCGTAACATGTCTTCCATCGAAATGACCCACCTGCCAATCCTCAATCAGTTTGAAATCTTCAAAAAAACTTCCTGATGATCTCCATCTT
>JXCR01142907.1:14509-65230 GCA_002079205.1 Phalaenopsis hybrid cultivar | reverse complement strand
CATTTAAACTATGAAAATTATGGGGTCAGTTTGACTTCATCTTTTTCAAAACTAAATTTTTTTTAACGTCCTTCCGAAGCGGGCAACGGAATTTCAATTTCGATGACCGACAGCTTCTTACGGACAAACTCCACACCAAAAATAGTGCCGACAGAGGTCATCAAAAATCTTCATCATTGCTCATTGATATGTTGCTCCGGCGTTCTTTAACCCGAATGGCATCACTGTGTAACAGAAAATCTCAATCGGTGTTTTGAATGTTGTAAGTTCTGCATCGCCTAAAGCCATCTTGATTTGGTTATATCCCGAAGATCCATCCATGAAGAAGAAGATCTCATGTGTCGAAGTGATGTCCACCATCATTTATGGTATCAAAAACGGAAATTCATCTTTTAGACAAGCTTTACTTAAACTCTTGAAGTCGACACAAATACAGATCTGTCCATTTTTCTTCTTAACTGGCACAATGTTCGCTAACCAAGTGGGGTATTGCTCTTCTCTTACAAAGTTAGCCTCTATCAATTTTACCACCTCAGCAATGACTTGTTGCTCTATCTCAATGAGCATCCTTCTGGGAGCTTGCTTCACTGGGGTTATATCTTTGTCCACCCTGAGTTTACGAATTACCACTTCTGCTGATAGCCCTAGCATTTCATCATAACTTAAGACTAAGAAGTCTTTGAATTCTGATAGTAACTTGATCAATTCGTAAGATTCTTTGTTGTTGAGTAGAGAAGTTATAAATATTGATCAGGGTTGCTCTTCCGTTCTGATGTTAATTTCTTTCAATTCATTGACAGTTTATTTATTTTTTTCTTCAAATTCTAGCAAAGCATCTTCTATTAGCTGATCCATAGAGTCATCCTCCACATTGAGACAATCCTCTTCTGATTCACTAGTAACAACTATGCAAAATTTTGAATCATCGACTGGTCTTATTGTGCCATATCCGAGACCTTCTTTCAAATTAGAAGTTCGACTTTTAACATTCCATAATTTTTCAAAAAGTTGTAACTTATTTTTTGGCATTTTTTTTAGCAAACATCTCTGTTGAATTAACTTAGTACACAAGGAGAAAAGAAACCAAAAGGTAATTCCATTAATTTATTAGAATCCTCATCAAAATTTACATGATTTTCAAGATCAGTAGAAGTAGAAGTGCGGTAAGACTTGATCAGCTTTGAACCAGTGCTATGGACTTTGTTGAACTCTAAGCTCTCAACCTTTTGAGGGAGAATCAGAGTAAGGGTCATGTAATTCACAAAGTGGTTTATCTGATTATACATTACTCGTGTTCAATTTTCTCCACATCTTCCAAGGATATCTCGTACTATGGTTTCTTCTATTTTATCGTCATCATTTCTTCTTCAGAGCTTTCGTTATCGTCAATACTGATGGTCAGCTTAGTCCATTCAATAATCATATTGGCTTTTCCTCATCCATGTCTCAGGCCTCGATCTCGGGTATATGGGCTAAAAGAACCTCTACCACCTCATTGCAAAGAGATGATAGTAAATTGTCAAAGCAGAGTTGAATCGCCTCCTTTGTGGTTCCTTTCAATCTTCCACTTCATTTGCTATAATTTCACGAGAGAATATAATTTTCTTTAGAGGCGTATAGTAGGTGGCTCCTTCATGAATGCCAACTTCATGAACTGAAAACCGTTGTAAATCTCCTTTGATGCAATGTTCTTGTCCTTCCTTGTAATACTTAATGCATTAGTGTAGAGATGACAAAACCATGTTGTGTTTGTGAATCTAGGTTCGACNTTCATCTTTTTCAAAAATAAAAATTTTTAAAGCGTCCTTCCGAAGCAGGCAACGGGATTTCAATTCTGATGGTCGACCGCTTCTTACGGGCAAACCCCACACCAAAAATATTGCCGACAATGGATATACCGGTTATCACCAATTTCTTATAGCTCTTGAGGATCAAGAAAGACCACATTCACTAGTCCTTACAAGACTTTTAGACGCACGCCCTTTGGATTATGCAATGCATCTACAACTTTTCAAAAGTGCATGATGTCCCTTTTCGGAGACGTAAGAAAGGAATTGAAGTTTTGAATGGACAACTTTTCAGTGTTTGGTACATCATTTGAGTCATTTATAAATCATGTAGAAAAAGTACTAAAAATTTGCAAAGAAATAAATTTAGTTCTCAATTAAGAGAAATGACAATTTATGGTTGCATGAGGAATTATACTTAGACATAAAATTTTTGAAAATGGTATGGAAGTAGATCTGACAAAAATTCAAGTTATTGTTAAACTACCACTTCCTAGTATAGTGAGAGGAGGTAAGAGTTTCTTGGGTCATGCTGGTTTCTGCAGACGATACATTAGAGATTTTTCAAAAAATCACTAAGCCTCTATGCCAACTTTTAGAAAAAAAATTCTTTATTTTGATTTTAATCAGGAGTGCCTAAATGTCTTCAAATTGTTAAAATAAAAATTAATTATCGCTCATATTATTGTTTCACCCGATTGGGGAAACCATTTAAGTTGATATGTTACGCGAGTGATTATGCTATTGAGGTTGTTTTAGGACAAAAATATGATAAAATTTTCAAAGTAATGCACTATGCTAGTAAGACTCTTAATGAAGCTCAAATTAATTATACTACTAATGAAAAAGAGTTATTTGCAATTATATATGTCTTTGATAAATTCAGATCTTATCTTATTGGAACTAAATGTATTGTGGATACAAATCACTCTGCTATTAAATATCTGATGTTGAAAAAGGATGCAAAACCAATGTTACTCAAATAGGTCCTTTTGATGCAAGAATTTGATTTTGTAGTTGTAGATAAGAAATGAACTAATAATCAAATAGCTGATCATTAATATATGCTTGAACAGGATTCTTCAGTAAATCTTGAAAATGAAATCAATGAACATTTTCCCGATGAAAAATTATAGATTGTAACTAAACGGAGTGTTTCGTGGTATGCTAACAAAGTTAATTTCATAGTTAATAATATTTTACCCTATGGTTTGACATACCCACAACAGAAGAAATTTATGCATGATGCAAAATCTTATTTCTGGGATGACCCATATTTATAGAAACAATGTAAGAACCAAATTATTAGGAGATGTGTACCTATGGAAGAAACTTAGCAAATTATTAAAAAATATCATGATCTTGATTTTGGGGGACATTTTGGGTTTAATAGAGCTACATATAAGATTTTATAATCTGGATTTTATTGTCCTATAATATTTAAAGATGTTATCACTTATATGAAAACATGTGATCGATGTCAGCGGGCAGGCAATGTTTCTAGAAGAAATGAAATGCCCCTCAGTTTTTCTTTAGAGGTTGAAATTTTTAATATCTGGCCTTTGGACTTTATGAGACCATTTATACCATCTTATGAAATTTTATACATTTTAATTGTAGTGGACTATGTTTCAAGGTGGATAGAAGCGGTAGTTTTGCCTCGCTGTGATGCTCAATGCATTGCAAAATTTTTAAAAAGAAATATTTTTAGCAGATTTGGGATGTCGAGAGTAATAATTACTATTAACCTCACTTTTTGTTGAGGTCAAGTCTTTCTTCCTTAGAAGCCTAAGATTTAGCCATGAGATTTTCTTGTTGACTATTCCTAGAGGATTGGTGATGGAAACCACCACCCTAGAAGTTCTAAACACCTCATTACTTATCTTGGAGTTCTACATGTTTGTTTCTAACCTCTAGCATTTAGTAGGATGGAGCTAAGCACGAGGGACCTCAAGAGGACTCTCGATGAGACTGTCTGGTCTTAGGATTAGCCATGAGTGGTGTGGTCTTGGTCAGTCTTGCACACACACACTTGAAACCCTCACCATCACTCACAACCTAAAACCTTAAACCAAACATGCCTAGCTTTATCCCCTACTCTTTTGGAAACTCATGTGGATAGTCCCCCAAACCTGTAGCCCTAGGTTAGGGTTTGGCTAAGACCAACACATGGAGGATCCAAAATGTGGTCTCCCTTTGTCTCATGACACGGTAAGGGTAATTTTATGATTAACATCCTCATTGAACCCCAATTCTGCCCAAATACATAATTTTAGCCTTTTGCCCTCAAACTTTTTCATAATTGCCAAATTGCCCCTGTAACCCTAAATTTTCAAAAATTACTCAAATCCTCAAAATTTATCCAAAAAATCACCTCAAATCATTTCAAATCACCCAAATTGTCCAAAACACCCCAAAATTTCCAAAATTTTCAAAATGCCCCTGAAATTGCCAAAATTACCAAAATACCCCTTATGGTTTAAAATTTCCCAAAACCTCCCAAATCATTTCAAACATCCTCAAAATTAATCCTAGCCATCCATCAGGCCCATTTGACTAAATTGGCCAATTTTGATCAAAACCCCAATTTTACCTCTAAATGCCTAAAAACTCCAAATCACCCCCAATTTCCATTAAATTGATTTCAAACTTCCTCAATTTCAAATCCAAATCAAATTTCATCATGTCTAAACCGAATTAAACCAAATTCTAGCCCAATTAAGTCCAATTTCAAGTCCAAATTCCAAGCCTAATTCAAATGCCCTAAATTGACCCTAAACCAAAATTCCATGAAATTGAATTCTCTAGCCTATCCAAATCCCCACATTTTTTATTCTAAACTCTTCATGACATTCTTCTAGATCAAATTAAGTCCTCAATTGGCCTTGACCTAGCCTCAAAACTTAGCCCAAACTCAATCTAAACCAAAATCCCCAATTTTACTCAAAACTTCAAATTCCACTAAATTGAACTTCATAGCCCCTCAATCTTCAACCCAATTGATTTCCAAATGCCTTGTGACAATATCCTACACCAAATTGACATTCAATTGACCTAGATCTAAGCTCTAGTCAAGCCCAAACCCAAGTTCAATACAAATACCAAAATTTGAACCCAAACCCTAAACCCACCTTGAGCCACTTGGTCTAGCCCAACTTGGACCACCACAACTATCAGTTAGACTCTAAGGACCAGCCTAGATCCTCCTAGCACACCACAGAGGTGCCATGGACACTTGATTTAGAGGATCTCTTCTAATTTTTGGTGAAGTGACCTAATCTTGCTCTCATTTGATTAAACCCCCATCCTGATCACAATTAAACCTCCCCCTTGGTTCCTTGAGCCATCTATCCACCTCCCCTGGCCTGATCGGCCGACCTAGTGGCTGGAAAATCAAAAACCAAGAAGGTTCCCTCATGGACCAAGCTTCAAATTCACCCTCCACAGTGGCCAACTCCCATTGGCTAATTGCGCCGCTCAACCCTCCACATAAGCACCAATTTCCAACCCTTGGATTGCTTACGGGCCACCATGGCCATGGCTTTTTAAATCACACCCTTCACGGGCAAAGAGAGAGTGTTGTCAATTGCTTGGGGAGAGTCCTCTAAATTGCTCATAGAACTCCTTCCAGCCTTTCTGAGTTCAAACCCACAAACACTAATTTTGAGTTCAAAATCTAGGGCCTTTTGTGTCACTCCATTAAACTTGACAAAACTTCAAATTAAACCACCCGAAAGCTTCCTCAAATCAAACGAGGAAGTTCCCCATCAAAACCCTCTGGTTGAGCACTCTAACCTACCTCTAGACTAAGGTCACACCACCCTTTGATTGAAATCATACATAGACCTTATACCAGTTCAAACAGACACTTTGAGGAGGTTTGTTGGATTACAAGGAAGCTTCCACAAGCACCCAATCAAAGCCTCACCTCTTGGGCGAAGGTATATTTCAAAATCCCTAATTTTAGCCTTGGTTTCATTGATTATGAAGTGAACTTGTATTTCATACTTATTTTACCATATAGATAGGTTCTTCTTGACTAGATGAAGCTATAGAAACAAATCCCATGTGATCTGGTTGAGTATCGAGCGAGATCTTAGGTCTTAAAGTTAGATGGTTCTCGATTTAGGACACTTGGGGGGCGATGAATGGATGTCGTCCATTCATGTGTGTATTGATCCAACGACAGAGGAGAAGTCGAACAGGAGATCTGTTTGTGAACAGCGGGACACGTGACACGCTGAGATGCAAAACTCAAAGAATTGGAACGTGTCGAGTGTGTCTTCGGAGCTGCCTAGAATGAGTTGGTCGCTGCGTGGATAAATAGGAAAATAAGGTATTTTTATATTTAAATTAATTCAAAAAATTTAAAAATTCTAACTTGGTGTAGAAAAATCATAAAAACAAACAAAAAAGCATACTTACTCAATGAACAGAGGAGAATATTATGGACCAAAAATAAAAATTATTTGACATGTATTTTATTTTTAATTAATTAAATACTCCCCCCCCCTTATTTTAATTTTAATTAAATAAATAATAATTACAATGGCTTGAAATTTTAGGAGTTTGTTCTTCATGTCAGTAGGGATGTTCTCTAATTTTTTTTCAAAGTAAAAGAACATCTCTAGCCATGAAACCCTAGTTTTCAAGCCTAGTTGTCTATTTTTGCTTAAAATAATTATATTACTTAAAATAAAAATAAAAATATATGGGATTTATTTTGAAAGGTTCCCTGTGGTCAGAGAACTTTAATGTAAAATGAGTTTAAATAATTATATACATTACTATAATTAATTAAGTCATTAAAACTCATAAAAATTTAAATAAATAAAATATAATCCAAAAAATTGTAAAAATGGTTCCTCGTTGTAAAAAATGAGTATTTTAACGATTTGTAAGAATTTGAAGCTCATTTGATTTGATTTCACCACTAAAGTCTATTTTTCAAGTAAAATGAGATTTTTTTTCATTAAAATAATTATAATAAATATATAAATATATAATTAGAAAAATTATGAAAAGTGGTTTTAAGTGTTTCTTGTGATCAAGGGCATTTAGGAGAAATAAAATTTATATTAAAATAAATAGTTAATTTTTGAGCTACTTTTTAAATTAAAAATTATTAAAAATAATTAAAAATTGCAAAAATATGAAAATGCACCAAAATATTCCTAATTGTTCCCTGATCACTTAGGATCCTTTAAAATATTTCCCAAAATTTTCTAATTTAGCTATGTATTTTTAAATGTTAAAAATGTATTTTCCTTAATTTTTCATTAAAATAATTATAACAAAATAAAATAAAAATCACAAAATGAAAAGTGTGTTTCTTTGAGTTCTCTGGATTTAGAAAGATTTATTAAAAATATAAAAAGTTATTTTTGAGATTAAAGTATATTTTCTATTTAATTAATCACTAAAATCAATAAATAATTATAATAATTAAAATATAATTTAAAAAATCATGAGATTTGGTCCAAGTGGTCCTCTGACTTAGGTGAAACTCTAAAAATTTTCCCCATGAATAGAAACTTTACTTTGATTAATTAAATAAATTAACATTGAAAATTCTTATTTTTAAGCTAAAATAATTATAAAAACTAAATAAAAATTAGAAAATCTTAATTTCTCCTATCATATTTTAATTGATCCATAAGTGGGATACTATAAATATGTCAAAGTCATTTGAGTTGTATTTAATGAGCTATGAAGTGGAGAGCCCTAGGGACAAAATGATAATCTTGAGATTTTGATGCCCGAATTAAATTTTAGGTTAATCAAAGATTAAATGAGTAATTTTGATCATAATAAACTCTTTTGGATGTTTGAAACATAATGGGTTAAAAGATAGAAATCAACTTGTCACATTTTCATGGTAAGGGTAAAATCATAATTTTATCAATTGTTATGACTTGGAGGTTAATTCAATTGGATGATACTAAGGTAGTGATATTAAGCTAGGAAGCTAATGATTTTGATGAGAATTGAACTTGATTTCATTTAACATTTTGATTATTGCAAATCTACCCCAAAGATTTGATTTAAGGGCTCAGTAGTGAACTAGTCTTGATATATAAAATTTTTTGATAAGGATTAGAAAATAGAAACAAGATTGATTAATGAACGCCCTTAAACACTACAAGCCCAACTTTAATTATGGGTAGAATATCTTTAATGACTTGAACTTGCCATAAGGGGATCCACCTGCATAACTCTTAAATAAAACACCAAGTGAATGTCTGAGTACCCAGCTCATGGGATAGTTAAGATATTAGGTTCCTTGAGCACGGGAGTATTAAATCATTGAAACTAAATTTAATATTGGATGATTAATTGGACAATATAATAAGTTCAAATGAAATCAAAACATTTTAAAGGGTTCTAAAAGTTGCTAGGAATTGTTCCCCGAACACTTTTATGACAGTTTGGATATTTGAAAGACAATTGGACTTATTATACTTTGTTCCAAAAAATCATCCATTAAACTTTTAGGGACCCACCAAGTTATACCTCAGGACTCGATAATTCACCTAAATCAATAAAAATACCCTACACTACTTATCCTACATCAATTGACTCAATGCTCAATGATTTAAGTCTTCTTTAAGGTATTTAAATCCTTGTGAACAACTAGAGATATTTATTTTTTGGCCACATATGGATCATCAAACTTTTGTAAGTCTGAGGTATAGGTAGTTAGGGCAATGACGATAATGATAATGTATACTAAAATAAGGGATACGACGTGGGATTAAGAATAGTATCTCCTACCTCAAGGACCTTTAATAGAAAGGAAAGGATAGAGACTAATGATACTATTCAACAACTCTTGAGGAGATGATTGCCCCCAATACTCTCAGGTTATTTGTAGTCTTAGCTCGATTAAATTAATTAGCATGTGGACTGCATCACTTTACAAGATGTTTTAAACAAAAATCTCTTTTTCATGATAAAGTAAAATTTATATGCATGAAAATTAAATAAAAAAAATGAAATTTTATAAAGGTCCAAGGTTAATCACTTGGATCGAAGTTAGGACTGCCTTTCATAGATTGGGCTGGTAGCTCTTACTTAAGGTCGGGAAGCACACAATCTAGCTCTGAGCCCCCAACTTTAGCAATGTCTTACATTTAGCCCCGATCTTCCATATATAACTACGAGTATTCTTTTACTCTCTCGTGTTTTACTACGACTTGTGTTTCCAACTTTTTTCTTTTTAGTACTGGATGCTCCTATTTACTTTCTGTATTTTATTTAAATTTCCTGCACATATATTATGCTTTATAATCCTAACCATGCAGCAGTAGTAGAGGCCCATGTACGCATTTATATTTTGTGCACATGCAATTTTATTTATATACTTTATAGTGTTTTCTTACATGCATTTATTTATTTTACCTGTAAAACTATATCAAAACTGAAAATTACAAAATTATTTTCAAAATTAAACAATATTTTTCAAAACAAAACAATGAAACAAAAAGCATAATGCATCTTTTTGAATTTATAGGAGTCCCTCAAATGAGGTAACCCACAGCTGCTAACGAGATCTCCTTAGTTTAAATGAGCTTAACAACTCATTTAAACTAAGTAAATTTAAAAGAAAATAGTGGTACCAGAATGAGGGAACCGTGAGATTCTAGCCGGTGTCACTCTAATCAACTTGAACACCTCTACATAAAGCTTGAATAATAATAAAACCAAAACATTGAAACATACTTTGTAAGACATTTTGAACCTTAGACTTTGGGAACGACACTTTGATGGGGAGCTTGGAGCTAACTCCGAGGGAAGCATGACAAGAATGTACAGAATATCAACTCTGAGAGAGCAAGCAGATCTACAATAGCAATCTTTTCTTAGAATTAAATAATAAGCCATAGGATTTCAGGGTTTTTTGCTTAGTGTGATATAAATCATCAGCTCATCTTTAGGCATTTGCATAATCACGTTGTGCAATTTAAGACCTAACTCACCTTAGGCTTCGAGGTTGTCGTTAGTTACGTCATAAATTCTCATATCCTTCAGACTATTTGTATGATTGCATCATGCAAATGTAAGCCCTAAATAATAATAATTTTGTAGGATGAAGCATTTAATAATATCTCTTCAAAATTGATTATAGAAAATTAAATCTTGTCACTAGGAAAGATCATTTTTTGCTACCTTTCTAGATCAGATGTTGGATAAACTAACTGGACATAAATACTTTTATTTTCTGGATGGATATACTGGTTATCACCAAATACAAACAACTCCCAAGGATCAAGAGAAAACAATTTTTACCAGCCTTTATGGTACATTTTCTTTTAGAAGAATGCCCTTTGATTTATGTAATGCCCCTGCTACATTTCAAAGATGTATGATAGTTATTTTCTGTGATTTAATTGAAAAGNTGTATGATTGCATCATGCAAATGTAAGCCCTAAATAATAATAATTTGCAGGATGAAGCATTTAATAATATCTCTTCAAAATTGATTATAGAAAATTAAATCTTGTCACTGGGAAAGATCATTTTTCGCTACCTTTCTAGATCAGATGTCGGATAAACTAACTGGACATAAATACTTTTACTTTCTCGATGGATATACTGGTTATCACCAAATACAAACAACTCCCGAGGATCAAGAGAAAACAATTTTTACCAGCCCTTATGGTACATTTTCTTTTAGAAGAATGCCCTTTGATTTATGTAATGCCCCGGCTACATTTCAAAGATGTATGATAGTTATTTTCTGTGATTTAATTGAAAAAAAGGAATTGAAGTTTTTATGGATGATTTTTGAGTGTTTGGAGCTTCATTTGAATCATTTCTAGAACATTTATCGAGAGTTCTTAAACATTATGAAGAAACAAATTTAGTCTTTAATTGGGAAAAATGTCAATTTATGGTGGCAGGAGGAATTTTTCAGGACATCAGATATCAGAAAATGTCACAAAAGTGGATCGTGCAAAAATTCAAGTGATCGGTAATTTACCTCACCCAACAAATGTGAAGGAAATTATGAGTTTTTTAGGACATGCTAGATTCTACAGGCAATATATTAAAAACTATTCAAAAATTTTAAAGCCTCTATGTCATTTGCTTGAAAAGGATGTAATTTTTAATTTTGATAAGGAGCGCCTAAAAGTTATTGAGCTATTTAAAGAAAAATTAGTAACTACACTGATACAACTAAAATATATAGTGTTTTTAAACACATTTTTATACATTTTTTTTGAGATATTGTGCTNAACTATTCAAAAATTTTAAAGCCTCTATGTCATTTGCTTGAAAAGGATGTAATTTTTAATTTTGATAAGGAGTGCCTAAAAGTTATTGAGTTATTTAAAGAAAAATTAGTAACTGCACTGATACAACTAAAATATATAGTGTTTTTAAACACATTTTTATACATTTTTTTGAGATATTGTGCTTTAATGGAAGGTATTTGTGTGTTTTTCTTTCAGATACAAGTAAAAAGATGAAAAATGCTAAAAAGAGTGAAAAAAGATCAAATTTGGAGCAAAAATGAAAAAATGGTGCAAAAGTATTTTGGTGCCTAAGCGTCGGTGAAACAGAGAAGGCCGCGCCTAAGCACCAGAGGCCCTTCACTTAAGCGTCAGAGACAGTTATTTGATGGGTTAATTTATTTTGTCAAATTCTGAAGGGCATTTGAGACACCTATTGGCTAAAGAGGATGGTTATGACCACCTGAAATGAAAATATGGTTAAAAGACTTGTGAAAAGAGGCATCCCTTGGAAAATACATAAAATCAGGATACATTTTGAATAGATACCAAGGCACCTCATGGAAAATTATAAAAGAAGGAAGTTGAGAGNAGGATACATTTTGAATAGATACCAAGGCACCTCATGGAAAATTATAAAAGAAGGAAGTTGAGAGAAAAAAAAGGGGAGTCTTAAGAAGTTCTTGAAATAGTTCTTGGAGGAACTCTTGGAGAGATTTTTCAGGCACCAAAAATTTACATTATCTTTTTTGTTTTTTAGTTTTATTGTGAGAGTTAAGAGTGTTGTAAGAGAGAAGAGATTCAAAGGAACTTCAAGAGTTTGGTTGAGGATTTACGATAAATTTTTATCTTTGTGTTGACCTCTTTTTTTGTTGAGTTCTAGTTTTTCCTTTTTAGTAGCCTAGGGTCTAGCCATAGAACTTTTTTGTTGACTATTCTTAGAGGACTCCACTATTAGAAATTCCAAACTGTTCTTTGCTCAGCTTGGAGTTCCATATATTGGTCCTAACCTTTAGCACTTAGTAGGTGAGGTCTGTAAGGGGGAACTCAAGTGGAGTCCCCCAATGGACGGTCAGGCCTTAGGACTAACCCTGGGTGATCTAGTTTTGGTGGTGCTAACTTGCACACACTACACTCTCTCACATTCCCTAACCCCTAATATCCTTTAAGTTGGTCTCCTACTCTTTTTGGAAAGCTCATGTGGATGACCCTATACCCCTAGTCTTTGGCTAAGAGGGTTAGAACCATCATACTGAGCATCCAAAATGAGTCATCATATGGCTTCTATTAGTTTAGTATGGCTTCATGGCTTGTTGACCCATTTTGGCCCAAAATTACCAAAATACCCCTATAACCCCAACTCTTTGCCTAAAATCCCAAAATTACCAAAAATACCCAAATCTCTCCAAAAATCATCTCAAACCCCTCACCACTATCTAAATTCACCAAAATTCACCAAAATTACCAAATTTCCAAAATATCCCTAAAAATTGCCAAAATTACCAAAATGCCCTTCATGACCTAAAAATTCTACAAATTCTAAAATCATCCCAAATATTCCCAATTTCAATTTTTTTTAATCATCAATTTGTCCCAATTTGACCAAAAGCCACAATTTGCCCTTAAGGACCCAAATGCCCCCAAATTAACCCCAATCTTGGCCCAATTGACCCCAATCTTGCCCAATTTCAATTCCAAACCAAAATTCAGTATCTCGAATCCTAATATAGATAAAATTCAAGCCCAATTTTACCCAAATCAAAAAGGCCCCAATTTTGACCATATGCCTAAATCCATCAAATTAGCCCACCAATTCAACTCAAAATCACTTAAAATTCTTTCAAGAAATGTTCCTACACCAAACTCAATATTCAATTAGCCCAAAGTTTTATCCCAAATTCAAATTCAAATTCAAAAGCCCAAGCCCACCACATTTGATTTCAAAAGCCCAAATCCAAAGCACACATGACAATTCTTTCTCTTCATCATCTATTTGATTAAAATCATTCCTAAAGTCCTAAATTCAAAATCAAATCATTCAAAATCAAGCATTAAGACAAACTTCACCAAAAATACCAAATAAGTTCAAAATCCCTTCTCATGAAAATTAGCCTAGCTAAAGGGGAGCCATAAAGCCACTCCCAAGCCATAGGCAGGCCATGAGAGCCATGCCACATCATTAAACTACTAATGGCAAGAGGCCAAGCCACTTTTAAGTCTCCTTAAAAAGGTTTTTAACCATTTTTATGAATCCTCTAAACCTCATACTTAACCAAATCACTTGGATGGGGACTTCTCCACACAAATTTAGCTGACCCATCTGATCCTCTTCAGCCCAAGACCAACCATGGTGGTTGAACCCAATCCAAACCATGATTTGACCCAAAATGACCATTTCCCCATACTATTTCAATCCCATGCCTTTACACATGGACAACCCAAATTGACTTCACCAAGACCATACCCTGACCTCCCTGAGTTAGATGGTGACCCCTCCCAGGCTGGTCGGCCACCTTGCTGCCGGAAAAGCCAAGGCCAAATGCTCCCCAATGACTAAAACTCAAAATTAAACACATCCAAGCCAACTTAGAGCACCCAACAATTGCTCTTGATGCCCTCTCCTTCCCCCTCTATTTAAACCCACCCTCCATGGCCAAATAAAGAGAGCTTGAAAGTCCTTGGGGAAACTCTGCCAAATTTTCTCTAGAGCTTCCTTGAGACCTCCTGAGCTTAACCCAACCTCCTTTAGCCACTCAAAGCTACTGTTCGAGCTCAATTTTGGAGCTCAAGTTCAAGGCCGAAATAGGACACCCCCCAAACCTCCATTAAATTGAAATTAATTGCACCCACAGCATCCCCACAATGAGAGAATAAGATCCCCCACAAAAGCCCCATCACCAAAGCACCCTAAGGTGGACTTTGATTAACCCCCTAATTTAGCTTTGGTAGAATTCATATCTAGGCAATTCACCACAGCTCGAGGCTCCATCCCTAGGCTCTTGGGACCCTCACAAAGCTTTCATAAGCATCCAGTTGAGACTTCCCCTCTTGGACCAAGGTATTGAAACTTAACCCTAAATCAAGCTTCATTTGATTCTCCATGTGCATAGAGTTGATTTAAGGGTTGATTAACTGACCGCGACTTTATATATGCTTAAAAATATAGATAAATATGGACGTAATAAATATCCAATAATTGCAAAGTCACACTTATCAATGCAAGTATAGGTATCGCTCAAGTAATGTAGGGCTCTAATGGAGTTCTAGATATCGATCCCACAAGGAGTAAGTTTAAAGTTACGAACTAAGATTTTAGAAAAGGCAATAATTTAATCACAACAACGAAGTTCAATTTGCTTATTTGTCACTAATAGGCAATTGAAATAAATATGTAATTTTAATAACTATCAAATAACTAGTGATACTAATGAAGGTTTAAATGTGATTTTCAATATATAAGAAAGCATTCTTCTCCTTGTCAAGAAATTATAGTGAATGGATAAAGTGAATTAAAGTCATACAAACTACAACAAGTAAATAACTTATCTTTAATTTCTCCCCAAGAACACTCCTCGAAGTTCCTCTGAGTCTCTTCCTTTCTTTACAACACACAGAATTCCTCTTCGAAGCAGCAAGGAGGAAGAAATCTCTCACTTTCCCTCCACTCTAACAATCTCTTGAAGAATTCCTCACAATTTTTACACAGTATTGGAACCTTTCTAAACTCCAGGAACTCTCTCTAGCCTCTCCAAGCTCTCCAGGCTCTTCAATTTTTGGCCAAAATAGTCTTTTAAAGTTGTGGATGAGTTTTCCCAAGAGTTGCCTAAGCATCCCTCCAAAATTTGGACTTATCCAAAGCCTGAGTAGGCATAACCGCCGAGCTCGCCGTCGACGGGCTCGAGGGCGCCATCGGCGGACCTTCTTAATGAATTAATTCTGGAGTCTTGGGAAAATCTCGTCGTCGGCGCTTTAGTTCAATTTTGCACATTTTGGTCCTTTTCGCTCCAAATTCACTCCTTTTTGCATCTTTTTGCTCCAATGACCCTAATTTATCATTCTTGCAACAAAACATCAAAAATAGATTTCTTTAAAGTGTAATATCATCAAAAACAATATAAAATAGGTAAGAAAATCTCAACATATTTTTCTCTGGTCAAAATCTCCCAAACTTAACTATTACTTGTCCTTAAGTAACTTTAGTACTACATAAAAGTTATGATCTACTGTAGTAAAGTTTTAATTTAGAAATACTATAATTTTGATTTAAATAAGTATCATAGAGAGATTTTCAGCAAAAATTTAACTAATTGAATTGACTCTGTAGCCACAAGATTATCTAGTCATCAAGCTTAAGAGTTCTAGTCTTTTATTCATTTCAAGAATGACTATATGCTGCAATATTAAGTCACTTATAATATTCAAAAGATAGAAACTTCATGAGAACTCTGTTAGTAAAAGTTGGCAAAGTGGATAAATAAGACCAGGATGTCCTAGACCTCCACTTGTCTCACTCTTTGTCGTAGTCAATATATTCTTAAGAATAATTCTCCCCACATTTATAGTTCTATAATTCTGAATACAAAAATTCAGAATAGCTCTATCTCTAGTTACCTCATTATGGTGATAGGTCCCCACATTTATATTTCTATTATTCTGAATATAGAAATTCAGAATAGCTCTATCTCTTGTTACCTCACTATGGTGATAAGTCAGTAACGAGTGAGGAAATGAAATAGTGCCACGCCTTAGAGGTGGCATTCAGCATGGAAGCAGAAAAAATTACATGTTCTCGCTGCTTTATCTTCCATGTTCCTTTCCCATCAGTGAGAAAGTTGATCACAACATTCAGGGCATCTTTCATCGTATTGAAGGATTCATAGTGGTAGCTATAAGAGTCTGGGACTTCGTAAAAGGTGTTGATGCAGGCGACAGTAAATTCAACAGGAAATCCCCGCACTTGACCGATTCTGCCTTCAGAATAGATTACATTGGCGTATAACTCCTTCAAAACATTTGCATCAGCTTTATTGGTGGTGTAATAAAATTTTTCCCACCTCCGCTTGGCAATAACTCGTTCAATTTCTCCTCCTGGACTTCCAAAACTCGAACTTGTATATACTTTTTTCCTTTAAATATGGAAGTAAATTTTGTTTGAGCCATCACATTGACGAAGCGAGACTCGTCGAACTCAAACCATCTATTTTGATGTGGAGCCATTTAAATCTAATCAAATTATAGAAAAGTTCCAAAAATTACTTCAAATATGCATCATGACTTTCAATAGTAATTCTAAGAGTTCAACACTAAGATCCATGAATTTCTTCCTAAATTTTCTTCAAATTCTCAAATTTTTTGGATCTCCTCAATGTGGAAGAAATCCATGGTGAAAAAAAAAATATTTTTAGTTTGGAGTGAAGCTCTTTACCTAGAGATGATCAAATCCGGTGTCAAAAAGCCTTGAAATCGCCCCAAATCCAAGATCTCTCAAGCCCTAGGTCGAAAATTGTGAGATCTTTCAAGCCCTAGGTCGAAAATGACATTTTTAGGAGGAAGGGGATGATGAATAGTGGTAGCCCTAGGTCGAAAATGGTGTTTTTAGGAGGAAGGGGATGATGAATAGTGGCGGTTGACTGTTCAAAATTGCGATTCAAGGTGTTTTTTTGTGATCTCACAGTCGACAGGGTTGATGGCGTCCTCAGCGCGCTCTATTGGAATTAAATCCTAAGTCTCGGGAAAATCTCGTCGTCGGCGGCGTCGAGGGCGCCGTCGATGGGCTCTATTGATTTTAGTTCAAATCCCAGATTTTCACAATTTTGATCAATTTCAAGCCTTAACGATATCTTTTCAATCATTATAGACATAATTTTAAGTGACTAAATAATGTACTTAGCACATGTAAACTTTTACAACACAAAACATCATTTATATATAAATTCCAAGGGGTACAATATACGTTACATAACACACCTAAGTTTGGTATTTTTGTTATTTTCCTAAGTTCTAAGTTGAAATGAGTTTAAGAAGTTCTATTTGTTCAATTATACCTGGAAAATAAAACAAGGAATAAGAATCTTTGGAAAACAAAAGAAAAAATCATGATCCCGATACAAGACGACACAAGAAAATCCTTTTCTTCTGTTGTCTTGTATCAAATCGAATAGACGATAAGAAAGACTAAGAATAAAAGAATAATAATACTTTCTATAAATATAAATTAATACTTTCTATAAATCTAAATCTAAATAAATAGAAATCTTTTTTACTTTCTTTTTTCCCGTCCTTGCCTTGTATTCTATTCCTTTGTACTTTGTATTTGTATACTTATTTTCTATCATTAGAAATGGTATAATTAGGAATGGTATACTCGTAATAAGTTTCAGACATTCTGCAAAATAAAAAAGAGTAAAAGAGTCTAAAAAAATAAAGAAAAGACTTATACAATTTTTTGAATCATATATCAGTCTATCAATCAACAAGAATTTCACACTTTTACCAACTTTATTTTATAGGAATCTCTAGATCTAGAAATTCATTTCGTACAACTGAACCTTTTCAAACTGTTTCTTTTTCAGAACCAAAAAGATTTGTGCCAAAATTACAGATGCCAAGAAGAACAGAAGGCCTTGGACTCGTAATGGATCTTGAAGCACTATTTCTGTGTCTCCCTGACCAAAACCTCCTACATTTGGATTACTTGTTAATGGTTGATCAAGCTTGATGGATTCACCTTCTGAAACAAGAAGTTCTGGTCCTGGAGGTATAATATCAACCACTTGACGTCCTTCTAATGCATCAACTATGGTTATTTCATATCCCCCTTTTTCCTTACGTACTATTCTGCTTACTATACCAGTAGATGTAGCATTATAAACTATATTGCTGTATTGTTACTCTTGTTACCATCAGGATAAATCTGACCCCTTCCTTGTTCCCACCTACATATATGGGATATTTTAAGAAATGAACGTCTTTTTTCGTAGCAAGGTCGAGGGAAAGAATAGGAAAAACGATTTCACTATATTTCTGACCGGGAATAGGACCTATCACAAGAATATATTTCTTTTATTAGGACGATAAAACTGAAAAAGAAATATTGCCCATCTTTTCTTTCATTTTGGGAGAAATACGATCGGGTGGGGCTAATTCAAATCCCTCGAGTTAAATAATAACAACTCCTACATTCAAAGCCCTTTTTTTATCATTAGCAAGAACTTGTTTCAGTTGCATGTCATAAGGAATTCAAACAACCGCTTCAAATAAAGTATCAGAAAGTACAGCTTGCAGAACTTCAATATCCACGGGCTTATTAGCTAAATGGCAAATTGGCACATACAATTCGACCAGTTGCTTCTCGTGGATTTTCATAAACCTGCTGCGCAAAAATGGGATATGCATTTGAAATAGATGCTCGAGTTATTACATATATCATGATTGATACATAAATGGATCAAGTCATATGTTCTTTTACCCAAGAAAAAGTATTTCTATTTTACATGGTCCAATCATTGATCCCTGAAACTTATACAATAAATTTGATAGGTAGCTAGTAGAATTCCCTATCCACAAGTTTGTCATTGTATTGATTATACTGAAAGAATTGTACTAGTGGAATATAGTATGAATACCTTGAATTGAAAATGTACAAGTATAAAGAATAAGTAAGATGAAAAATGATTTATTTCTACACTTTCTTTCTACACAAAGAAAGGTTATGATTTTCTTGATATCAAAAGATCTAATGAATTATTCATTCATTGAATGATAAATTACTACAAGCGAAGGAGATACACGATTTAAAAAATGGAAGATCCAATATTTCACAATTGTATCTAGAATCACTGGAAAAGTGGAAACAAGACCAGATATAATCTGATCATTCTGAGCCAATCCAAAATCATTGTAGATCGAACCAATCATTAGTTCCCAACCATGGGTCGAGTGTAGAAATTTATCATTAGAACCCAATCATTAGTTCCCAAAATCTGATCGTTTCTTATTTTGTGCTGAAGCAATTTATAAAGCGCAAGCCGAAACGGGTGAAATTAAAGGACATTACTTGAATGCAACTGCGGGTACCTGTGAAGAAATGATCAAAAGAGCGGTATTTGCCAGAGAATTGGGAGTTCCTATTGTAATGCATGACTACTTAACTGGGGGATTCACCACAAATACTAGCTTGGCTCACTATTGCCGCGACAATGGTCTACTTCTTCACATCCAACACGCAATGCATGCAGTTTTTGATATACAGAACAATCATGGTATGCTTCAGACTCAATACTAGATTCTCCTCTGAGATCACCTTTTAATTGCACATAAAATAAGAGGTTGCAGAAGAGTCAGAATGGAAATTCTTCAGTGGAATCCTCTTCTATTAACTTCATCTTCATCATCAGGCGTATCAAACTATCTTCTAAATGTCCAGAGTGATCAAAATGTTCTTTCATTCTCCAGCCCAGATGATCGAAGAAATTAGAGATATTATTAATCGCATTCATGACATTTTGTACCTCCTCCAATTTCTTGATTTGGTGGACGATCACCAGAGATGTCAGGGACTAAGGGTTGAACTGGCAGTGAATTCTGAGATGATTGATCTACTATAATGGCCATGTCATTTTCATCTTCAAAAGTTGGGAATCTCTCAGTTGGGTTCGAAGGCTTCCAAGGTAGCAGTACCTTTTCCCAATTTTTGTAGGACACTTGGAACTGACTGTAAAGTGAGAAAATTCTGGAGGGGTGTTCAAGCCCATAAGTTGATCCATGAACCATCATGCCCAAAACTGACTTCACAATTATTAATCCAATGTCGATCGACAGTCACCTTTGGATGCAGTAATTCAAAATGGCACTTTCTTTAGAAACTTTATCAATCTTCATTGTCGGTAACAGTTTCGCAGAAATGAAAAAGTGCCAATGTTTTGAAACGGGATTTAGGAGTGTCGCAGAAAAACTAACACAGCTGTTTTCTCTTGTTTCCCAGTCGTCAGTTTTGTCTAATATTGGTAAATTTCATTCATCTGGTTTCTTGTTGGGATGAAATTGGAATAGTGGCAGACAAGAACATTTTTGATCATGTATAATTTGTTGATTCGTGCAGGAGTGAAAGTGATCCATCTTTCTCGCACATAAACAACTCCCTGGTTGATTCCATGTAAATTTGCATAAAATTCTTTTACCACAGAAACCACCACGGCGGCAGTAGTGTAGCACAGTACTTCCCATCTTCACCACACTATCGTTTCTTCAATTTCCATCGTTGGATTATTCAATCCGCGATTTACGAATCCTCGGTCCTTGATCAATCTTTTCTTCGTCAGTAACTTGTTGAAGATTCGTTGTGCTTCCCCACTAATAAACTTTTGCTGATTGAAAACTTGTATTCTGAGATTATCAGGGGAATTGGACGCCATAGGAATGAAATTGGTGGAGTTTCACTTTGTTTTGGGGGGAAAATATAAACTAGGAATCAAATTTCAGAGTTTAAAAGGACAATTCCTGCCCAAAAACTTCCAAAAACCGCCATTTAAACCCAAGTAACCGCCATTTCACCAGTCTTGTCATCGGTGAGCCTCTGTATTAATTTTTCCTGGACTCTTGGGAAAAACCCACCGTCGACGGCATTGAGGGCGCCGTCGGCGCCCAAGGCAAAATTTTCACAGTTTCGCTCTTGTTCAAATGCGTTCCATTTTTTCTCTATGGATCTAATTCATAAGATATTTCAAGGGTAAATAAGAGTAGTAGAGCTTAATACTACCACAAACTAACGATAATTTCAAATACAAACTACTATAATCGCGATAAAAGTAAAGATAAATATTGGTTGCCTCCCATAAAGCATTTGGTTTAACGTCGTCAGCCCGACCTATTCAGGTGTCATTCAGGTTGACTGATCATTAAAACCTCTTTAAAATTTGGTCTTTTACCCTCAAAATACAGTTTGAATCTGTGTCCATTTACTTTAAATCTATTTCCCATTATTTGGTCTTTTACCCTCATAATATGGTTTTAATCTGTGTCCATTTAATTTAAATCTATTTCCTTCCGATCTTCAATTTCAACAGCTTCGTAAGTATAAACTTGAGTCACAGTAAAGGGTCCTAACCAACGAGACATCAATTTCCTAGGAAATAATTTCAGCCTAGTGTCCTGGTTCAAAGTTCTTTTGGTTAATCTTCCGATCATTTCATAACTTTAGTTTCTCCTTATAAATTCTGTCGTTATCATAAGACTCATTTCATAATTCTTCCAGTTCATTTATTTGTAACAATCTCTTCTTACCAGCATCTTTCAAATTAGAATTGAATTCTTTAATCACCCAATATACTTTATGCTCCAATTCTACTGGTAAGTGACAAGTCTTTCCAAAAATCAGTCTGTAAGGAGTCATTCCAATATGAGTTTTATAAGCAGCCCTGTAAGCCCATAATGCGGTATCCAGTCTAGTGGACCAATCTACTCTACTAGGGTTTACAGTCTTTTCAAGTATTTGTTTAATCTCTCTATTAAAAACTTCAGCTGACCCACTGGTTTGAGGATGATAGGCAGTAGAGATTTGATGTATAATATTAAACTTTTATGCCAATCTCTGAAAGTATTTATTTCTAAAATGGGATCCTCCGTCAGTGATAATCATTCTAGTCATTCCGTATTTAGTGAAAATATTTTTCATTAAAAATTTTGAAACACTTTTAGTGTCACAACGAGGTAAAGCTTGTGCTTCAATCCACTTAGAAATGTATTCCACTTCAATTAATATATATAAGTTTCCAAATGAAGAAATAAATGGTCCCATAAAATCTAATCCCCAAACATCAAAGATCTCAACTTCTAACTTGAAATTTAGAGGCATTTCATTTCTTCTAGATATATTGCCTACTCGTTGACATCGATCACAAGTTTTTATGTATCTATAAACATCTCTAAAGATAGTAGGCCAATAAAATCCAGCTTGTAAAATTTTATAAGCAGTTTTATCAATCCCAAAATGTCCTCCAAATTTAGAATAATGACATTTCTGAATGATCAGCTCAGTTTCTTCATAAGGTACACATCTCCTCATAATAAGATCTTTACATTATTTATATAAATAATGTCATCCCAAAAATATGCTTTTGCATCATGAATAAATTTCCTTTGTTGTTGCAGTGTCAGCATAAGTGGCAAAATATCACTTACCATATAGTTAACAATATCAACATACCATGGTATTTTCCACTCATTACTATTATAAAGTTGTTCATCAGGGAAACTGTCAGTAATTTCATTGTCAGTGTCAAATAATTCATATTTTTCTAATCTTGACAAATGATCAGCAATTTGATTATCAGTTTCTTTTTTGTCAATAACCACAAGATCAAATTCTAGCATCAAAAGTATTTATCTAATCAACCTTGGTTTGGCAACCTTCTTTTGCATCAGATATTTAATAGTAGAGTGATCAGTATGCACAACACATTTAGCTCTAATTAAATAAGATTTGAGTTTATCTAAAGCATATACAATACTCTTTTTCAGAAACAGTATAATTAATTTGTGCATCATTAAGAGTTTTACTAGCGTAGTATATTACTTTAAAAATCTTATCATACATTTTTTCCAAAAACAGCTCCAATAGCATAATCACTAGCATCACACATCAATTCAAATGGTTTCTCCCAGTTAGGTGAAACTACAATAGGAGCTGTGATTAATTTTTCCTTTAATAACTCAAAGGCATTAAAACAGCTTTCAGTAAATTCAAATTTCTTGTCCTTTTCTAAAAAATGGCATAAAGGTTTGGTAATTTTTGAAAAATCTTTAATAAAACACCTGTAAAATCCAACATGTTCAAGAAAACTCCTAACCTCTCTTACATTAGTAGGAAGTGTTAGTTTAATATAATGTCCAAGAAAATTCCTAACCTTTCTTACATTAGTAGGAGGTGTTAATTTAGATATAACTTAATTTTACTCTAACTTCTCTTACATTAGTAGGAGGTGTTAGTTTAGATATAACTTGGATTTTTGTAGGGTACTCCTAACCTCTCTTACATTAGTAGGAGGTGTTAGTTTAGATATAACTTGAATTTTTTCAGGGTTAGCTTACATACCTTACGTTAGTAGGAGGTGTTAGTTTAGATATAACTTGAATTTTTGCAAGGTCTGTTTCCATACCTAGTAGGAGGTGTTAATTTAGATATAACTTGAATTTTTGCAGGGTCTACTTCAATATCATTTTTTAAGAGGTGTTAATTTAGATATAACTTGAATTTTTGCAGGGTATTCTTCCATACCATTTTCGTTACATTAGTAGGAGGTACTAATTTAGATATAACTTGAATTTTTGCAGGGTATGCTTCCATATCATTGAGGTGTTAGTTTAGATATGACTTGAATTTTCGTAGGGTCTGCTTCCATACCATCTTCCAAACTTATGCCCTAACACAATTCCTCCTGCAACCATAAATTGACATTTCTCTCAATTTAGAACTAATTAGTTCTTTTGCATAACTCCAAAACTTTTATAAGATAATTTAAGCATGCGTGAAATGATGTTCCAAATACAGATCCATAAATACTTCCAATCCATCATCAATTAATTTTCTAAATATGGGCATCATACATCTCTGAAATGTTGCAAGTGCATTACATAATCCAAAAGGCATTCTTCGAAAAACAAAAGTTCCAAAAGGACTTGTAAATGTTGTCTTTTCTTGATCCTCAGGAGCAATATGAATTTGATGGTAACTGGTATATCCATCGAAAAAACAAAAATTATTGTGCCCAGCAAGTCTATCTACTATTTGGTTTAAAAAGGGTAAAGGGAAGTGATCTTTCCTGGTGGCAGTATTTAATTTTCTATAATCAATGCAAATACGCCACCCAGTAACTTGTTTGATAGGTATTAATTCATTTATTTCTTTTGTTTCAATAGTCACTCCTCCTTTCTTAGGAACACAATGAATTGGACTTACCCACGCACTATCTGAAATAGGATATATAATTCCAGTGTTTAACCATTTCAAAATTTCCTTCTTAATTACTTCTTTCATCATTCAATTTAATCTCCTTTGTTGATCAACTCTTGGTTTTTATTGTTCATCTAATATAATTCTGTGCATACAGATTGAAGGACGGATTCCCTTAATATCAGCTAAGGTCCAACCAAAAGCTTTATTTTCTTTCATCATTGGGTTTAATCTCCTTTGTGGATCTACTCTTGGTTTATATTGTTCATCTAATATCATTATATATCTTTTCAATGTATCTAATAATCTTTGCTCTTGCAAATCATTTAATTCTGAAGATATAATAATAGGTAATGTAGATGAGTCTCCTAAAAACACATATATCAAGTGGCTAGGTAGTATTTTCAACTCAAGTTAGGTGGTTTTATAATTGATGGAAATAGATTCTTATCGGCATTTTTTGTAATATCTAACATCTGAAATCTTTTCTGAACATAATCTAATTCTTCATTTTCTAATTCATCTAGAATAACTTCATCACTCTCTTCAAATTGTTCTTTCTCTTCTAAAAGTTCTTTGAAATGTTCTTTGAATAGATGTTCACTAATTTCCATACAAAAACATTCATTATCTCTTTCAACAACCGGGTATTTCATGGATTTTGCAATGTTAAAAGTCACTTGTTGATCATTAACTCTCATAGTTAATTCTCCTTTTTGAACATCTATCATAACTTTTCAAGTAGCTAAAAATGGTCTCCCTAAAATGATAGGTATTTCTTTATCTTCCTCAATATCTAAATTAATGAAATCCACAAAAAAGATAAATTTATCCACTTTTACTAACACATCTTTTATAACTCCCTTAGGAAATGTAACTGAACGATCTGCTAACTGAAGAGTTACATAAGTAGGTGAGACTTCACCTAATCCTAATCTTTTGTGAACGATCCACTAACTGAAGAGTTACAGAAGTAGGTGAGACTTCTCCTAATCCTAATCTTTCGGAAAGATAAATTTATCCACTTTTACTATCACATCTTCTATAACTCCCTTAGGATATGTAACTGAAAGAAAGATAAATTTGTTCACTTTTACTAACACATCTTCTATAACTCCCTTAGGATATGTAACTGAACAAGATAAATTTATCAACTTTTACTAACACATCTTTTATAACTCCCTTAGGATATGTAACTGAACGATAATTTATCCTTACTAACACATCTTCTATAACTCCCTTAGGATATGTAACTGATCGATCTGCTAATTGAAGAATCATATCTAAGACAATAAAATCCACCGGAAAGATAAATTTGTCAACTTTTACTAACACGTCTTCTAAGGATATGTAACTGATCGATCTGCTAATTGAAGAGTTACAGAAGTAGGTGAGACTTCTCCTAAGATTTGTCAACTTTTACTAACACGTCTTCTATAACTCCCTTAGGATATGTAACTGATCGATCCGATAACTGAAGAGTTACAGAAGTAGGTGAGACTTCTCCTAATCCTAATCTTTTGAAAATTGATATAGTGAAGAGTTATAGAAGTAGGTGAGACTTCTCCTAATCCTAATCTTTTGAAAATTGATAGAGGTCACTTTTACTAACACATCTTCTATAACTCCCTTAGGATATGTAACTGATCGGTCTGCTAATTAAAATTTATCAACTTTTACTAACACATCTTCTATAACTCCCTCACGATAAGTAACTGAACGATGCGCTAACTAACGAGTTATAGGTAGTGGCTATGTAACTGAATGATCTACTAACTGTAGAGTTACAGAAGTAGGTGAGACTTCTCCTAATTCTAATTATTGATAGAGGCATAAGATTAATGCTGGCTCCCAAATCACATAAAGCTCTTCCATAAAATTTCTCACCAATAGTACATGGTATAGTGAAACTGCCAGGATCTTTTAACTTTTTAGGAAGCTTTTTCTGAGTAATTGTACTACACTCTTTGTTAAGTGCACCAGTTTCGTTATCCGTGAACTTCCTTTTCTTGTTCAGAATATCTTTCATAAATTTCACATAACTGGGCATTTGCTCTAAAGCTTCTACGAAGAGAATATTTACTGTTAACTTCTTAAGAATTTATAAAAATTTGGAAAATTGTTTATTTTGTTTATGTTGCCTTAATATTTGAGGAAACGGTGGTGAAGGTTTCTCCACAGTAGTTTTCATTGGTGTAAATGGATACTCTAAATCTCGGTACTCATGATCCTTTTCTTTTTCGATATCCACTTTCTCTTTTTCAATTTCTGCTTCTTTTTGCACTCTTGTCTCTAATTCTTTTTCACTTTGTAATTGTATCATGTTGATTTGTTCTTTTCCTTGATCTTTAGGGTTTAGTTCCACAGTACTAGGAAAAGTTCCTAATGTTCGGTTACTAAGCGCAATAGCGATCTGCCCTAATTGAGTTTCAATATTCTTAATAGCAATTCCTTGATTTTGTAATTGATTTCATTGAATTTGTAATTGATTTCCTTGAATTTGTAATTGATATTTCTTGATTCTGCAATTGTTGACCCATGTTTAATATCAGCTCTTCCATAGATAACTTCTTTTCCTTAATTTGAGTGTTGCTGTTAAATCCTAGAGGATAACAAGGTCTATAGTTTACATTTCCTTGGTTGGATGAATTTCCTAATTGGTGCACTAGTTGTTTGCCCATTGTTGATTTGTAGAAGAATTGTTATTCCAATTAAAATTTGGATGATTCTTCCAACCTGGGTTATAATAGTTTGAATAAGGCTGGTTGGGTCTATTAATAGCATTTAAAGTCCCATATGAAGGTTGAACATCCACAAATTTCCCAGATGAATTCTCTTCCATCATAGAAGGTGTTGAAGAATAATGCATCCCATAGTGATCTAATTTCTTTGATATTGCAGCAATCTGTGAAGCTAACATAGATATTACGTCAAAATCATGGATACTAGCTACTCTTTTAAGATTTACCCGTTCGGAGGGCCATTTAAAATTTTTGGTAGCCATCTCTTCTATTAATGAATATGCCTCATCAAAAGGTTTTGACATTAACGAACCACAACCCGCAGCATCTATAATCGATCTAAGAGATCCCACTAATCCATTATAAAATGTTTGAATTATCAACTATTCTGGTAACGAATGGTGAGTGTATTTTCTAAGAAGATCTTTAAATCACTCCCAAGCTTTATATATTGACACTCCATCAATCTGACAGAACGATGTTATGTCATTTCTAAGTTTAACAGCTTTGGATGGAGGGAAACATTTAGATAGAAATTTCTGTGAAAGTTCTTCCTAAGTTCTAATAGATTCTGGTGCTAACGAATTTAACCACATCTTAGCCTTATCCCTCAGTCAAAAAGGAAAAAGTCTAAGTCTAACAGCATCATTTGAGACTCTATCATATTTAAAAGTAGCACACAAATCTAAAAAACTAGCAAGGTGTAAGTTAGGATCTTTATTTGGTGTACATCCTGTGATTGTTTGTACCCATTTGGATAATAGCAGGTTTAAGCTCAAATGAATTAGCAGCTACATCAGGATTTTGGATTGATAAGTGAATTTTTGGATAATAGCAGGTTTAAGCTCAAATGAATTAGCAGCTACATCAGGATTTTGGATAGATCAGTGAATTTCATCTGCTGTAGGATTTACATAATCTCGTAGGGTTCTAGGTTGGTGTTCATTTTCTATTCCTTGATTGTTCATGTTGTTTTTCATTGTATCAGAATTTCTAGGTTCTCTTCTTAATCTTCTAATCTTTCTAACAGTGGGTTATAATTCTTAATTGTAGGGTATAAGATTTTCAGGTCCAAATTTACACATACAATTTTAAATCAGTACACAGTAAAATAATTAACTAAATATAAAAATAAGTTGCAATTCAAGTAAAATTTTTTTCTAATAATCCTAATTTGTCCCTTACTCTGTGATTTTTGTTACTCACTCACTCCTCGGCAACGGTGCCAAAAACTTGACCGCGACTTTATATATGCTAAAATATAAGATAAATATGGATCTCACTCAATCACTCCCTGACAACGGCGCCAAAAACTTGACAGTGACTTTTTATATGCTTAAAATATAAGATAAATATGGATGAAACGGCGCCAAAAACTTCACAGCGACTTTATATATGCTTAAAATATAAGATAAATATGGACAGATTTAATACTGCTGCTAAAAGATTTAATTCCTCAGCAACTGTACCAAAACTTAATTACAGTTATGGATTCGATAAAGATGGATGTATATAATTCAGCAACTGCACCAAAAACTTAATAGCAGTTATAGAGTCGATAAAGATGTATGTATAAAAATATTCAATAATTGTAAAGTCACACTTATCAACGCAAGTATACGTATCACTCAAGTAATATAGGGCTCTAATAGAGTCGCCAAAAACTTGATAACAGTTATAGATTTGATAAAGATGTGTATAAAATATTCAATAATTGTGCAAAATCATATATATATATATATGATTATAAAGATGTATAGATATAATATTCAATAATGTTAAAGTCAAATTACAACACAAGTATACGTATCGCTCAAGTAATATAGGGCTCTAATGGAGTCCTAGATATCGATCGTACAAGGAGTAAGATTCGAACTACGAACTAAGATTTTAGAAAAGCAATACTTTAATCACAAATGAAGTTCAATTTGCTTATCTGTCACTAATAGGCAATTGAAATAAATATGTAATTTTAATAATTATTAAATAACTAATTATACTAATGAAGGTTCAAATGTGATATTTAAAATATAAGAAAGCATCATTCTCCTTGTCAATAAATTATAGTGAATGGATAAAATGAATTAATTCAACTTATATTGTGTCAAATAGGACCATACATATTTTTTACCCTTTGGTCAAGGCGTAAAAAACATTGACTAATCCTACTCTTGTTTACTGAATCTACGACTAGGCTGGGAGGATACCGACTCTCACTTCGGAGCTTCCACATTCCCCTCACCTGAGGGCTAACAACTACACTTCAACACCCAAACGATAGGACCAAATTGGGGATTTTAGTCTATCTCTCTAAGATCTCCAATTCTACGCCCAATAATTTTATTTCCCTATTTATTTGCATTCAACTTTCAAGGGCTTTGATCTCTCTGAATCTTGGATGTAATCTTCACTTTAGTGGTAAAACTCAACATATTTTAACAAATCAATTAGCCAGATTGAAACATCTTCACTTTAGTTGTAAAACTCAACATATTTTAACAAATCAATTGGTCAGATTGAAAGAATTAAGATCAAAGTGAAAAGATCATCACAATTTCTTAAACATTTTCATGGCTTCACCAATTATAAGATCGAAGTGAAAAGATCATCACAATTTCTTAAACATTTTCATGGCTTCACCAATTCAAGTCAATATTTCAAAAATCTCCAGACAAGGAGAAAGACAGAGAAAACTACTCAGATCTCATGAGAAAAACACAACAAAACTCAGAATTCATATATAAAATCAAAGTCATACAACTATAACAATAAATAAACTTATCTCTAATTTCTCCCCAAGAAAACTATTAGAAGTTCCTCTGAATCTCTTCCTTTCTTTACAACATACAAAATTCATCTTCGAAGTAGCAAGGAGGAAGAAATCTCTCACTTTCCCTCCACTTTTACAATCTCTTGAAGAATTCCTTACAATTTAGACTCTCTAGTAAATTCTCTATACACTAATGAAACCTCTCTAACCTCCAGGACCTCTAGTACAATTTAGACTCTATACAATTTAGACTCTCTATTGAGTTCCATAATTTCATTTAAACCGTAAGAAGCCTCGTTAGCAACCGTAGGTTACCTCCTCCGAGGGATTCCCGATCATCTGAAAAAGACATCTTAATTTAGTTGAAATTGTGGTTTTGTGTGATGTTTGTGATTAAATTTTGAGTTGTCTTATATTTTGAATGTTGTGGCGGTGAATTTTATCTTGGCTGATTTTAGTTTTGGTTTTGGTTATGGTTATATGGCTATCCTGATGGTTTTAGTTTTCATGCAGGGTGACATCGTTGTTTAGCATGCAAATTTGCAGGTATAAAAGTACAGTATGAAAGTACAAGAAAGACAACGCTGAAAACTATAAAAGTGTACCTGGCGAGTCTTCTCGTTCCATCACCTCAAACTTAAAATGCATGTTAAAGCAATTTATGAAGAATAGGAAGGGTAAAATTTTGCAATTTTCCTAACCCTATGTCATATCTTGGTGAGTCAAAAATGCATGTTAAGGCAGTTTATGAAGAGGAGGAAAGGTAAAATTTTGGTAATTTTCCTAAACCTATGTCATATCTTGGTGAGTCCTTAAAATGGATGATTTCATTGAGCAAAGAATATTAAGTTTAATAGGCCTCTGAGGTATCCAACAAGTTAGGAGGGGAAACAGGTCCATGCCTCCCTCTCACCAACTGGTGAAAAGCCTTGAGTCCATTTAAACTTATTATGGTGCTTAATGGTTCATCCTGTAAATAACCTTATTACTCAGTGAGATGTCTCAATTATCCCTAAGAATTTTTGTCATTTAATTTAAGAATTATGTGGGTGAAGACCCTTAAAGGGGCAAGTTAGTGTAATTGATACCCTTATTACTCAGTGAACCCTGATGTCTCAATTATCCCTAAGAATAGGGTAATTGTCACAACTTATTACTCAGTGAACATTGATGTCTCAATTATCCCTAAGAAAGGGGTAATTATCATTTGCATTCAATTTAAGAATTATGTGGATGAAGACCCTTAAAGGGGCAAGTTAGTGTAATTTGAACACAACCAAATTTTTAATCCTAATTAGGCTTAATGGTGTTTCAAGGATGTTTGATTTAGTTATGTTTATTTCTATAATCCTTGTTTAATCATTTTTTTTATTCAGCCTAAGTCACCACTAAGTTCTTAAGACCTAGGTGAGTGTCTTAATTAATTTTGAAAAGGTTAAGCTTTAAGTGGTCATGATTCATGATTTGTATTTTATTTGAAAATCAAAATAATGGGTATTAAATTGATCAAGTATTGGACTTCAAAAGTTATACCCCTAAGTCCAAGATCATTTAATTTTAATAAACTTCCAAATTTTAATAAATTTTAATAAACTTCCAAATTTTAATAAATTAGAAATTTATTAATCTTAATTAAGAAAGTGCAAAATTTAGAAATTTATTAATCTTAATTAAGAAAGTGATAATAAACTTCCAAATTTTAATAATTTAGAAATTTATTAATCTTAATTAAGAAAGTGCAATTAGTTTCTACCAATTAACAACTTCCAAATTTTAATAATTTAGAAATTTATTAATCTTAATTAAGAAAGTGAGATTGGTTTGAATCAAGATAGGAGTATTAAATTGATTAATTATTGACTTCAAAATTCATACCCCTAAGTCCAAGATCATTTAATTTTAATAAACTTCATTAATAATTTAGAAATTTATTAATCTTAATTAAGAAAGTGCAATTGGTTTCTACCAATTAACTCAATAATTTAGAAATTTATTAATCTTAATTAAGAAAGTGAGATTGGTTTCTACCAATTAACCCTTTTGTTTTTCAAACATCAAATGAATTGATTAAGATTAGAGGTTACCCATCCCCTCCTTGACTAAAGCCTAAATGTCAATTAAGGCTAAATTTCCAAAATTACACATTTGCCCCTAAGGCTCTAACACTCCATAATTTGTCAAATTCAATTTGAATGACTTTGAAATTTTTATCCTACCTCATCCATGGGTCAATTGAAACATCAGAGGAGAAAATGAGATTTTTCAAATTTTAATTTAATTTATTTAATTATTTTAATGCAAAAATAAGATTTTTCAAAGAAAATTCCTAACTTGACCAAGGTAATTTCTAATCCCTTGACATTTTCACTGGAGGTAGACCTAAACTAGAAAAGTCTTTGGACAAGATTTCATGATTTTTTGAATTCTCTGTGATTTATTAGAATTATTTCAAGTTCTGTGTTATTTAATAAAAATAAAATATTTTAGGTGGTAAAAATTAAATTTTGTATTTTTGAAAAATTTCTCCAACGTTAAAGCACTCAGAGGAGCAAATTTTATATTTTTTTGGTTTTTTTTATTTATTGGAATAATTTTAGTGAGAACTCTTTTTTTTATTTTAAAAAAAATAATTTTTAAGCTTTGAAATTCAATATGTTTTTTTAGAAAATAAGGAAAATTATTCTAATTGTTCCTAAGTGATTAGGAAGAAATTTAGAATATTTCCATGAGTTTTATTATTTTTGTAATTTTTATGGATTTTTAATTTATTTAATTGNTATTTAAATATTTAAAATAGGCTAAAAATCAAGTTTTTATTTTAAATATCATTTTATTTTTTAAAAAAATACTTCTGATCACGGAGAACTCAAAAAACTAAGTTTCATAATTTGTTGAATTATATTTTGATTTTAAAAAATCATTTAAGTGCCAAAAGTGGTATCTATCTTTAAAAATCAACATAACTTGTCAAATGAACTCAAAATATTTTGAAATTTTTATGATGAATTCTCTGGATCATAAATCACAGTGGAGATTAAAAATTGAGTCATTTAAATGTTTAAATTTTCCAAAATTAATTATTTTAGTGATTTAGTGTTTGTAAAATTTAAGTACATTTTAAATTTAAAATTATTTCTTTCTCTAGTCATGGTGGACCTTCCAAAATTTTCTTAGAATTTTATAATCAATATGCTAATTTTCATGGTATTTGCAAAATTTAAGTGCATTTTAAATGACTTGACCCATAAAATTATTTCCAAAGGTTTTTCTAGTCATGGTGGACCTTCCAAAATTTTCTTAGGATTTTCTAATCAATATGCTAATTTCCATTATTATTTTAGGGAAATAATGTGTAATAACTTGAAAAATATGGATCTCTGTATAGGAACCTCCTTTGACTTTAGAAAAATCAGAGGATATTTTCCTTGATAGAGGTTGCATGCCAAAGTTTCAAGCCAAGGTGATGTATCAATATGCATGGAGAATCAAATGATTCTAAATAGTATTTATTAATTAAAAAATAAAATATGCATAACATGGTCTTGAAATTTATTTCACATTGTTGTCCTCTGTTCACTGAGCAAGAGGGTATTTTTATTTTATTTTTGTAATTTTTCTACACAAAGTTATGAATTTTCTAAGTTAAGGGTATTTAAATAAATAAGAAAAACCCTATTTATCTATTTAAACCGTGCGTGCTGACTAGATCCTAGGCAGCTCCCATGGCATGTGTGGCGCGCTCTGGTTGGACGTCGTCGTCCACGTAGCTACTGACTCGGCCTGCGGTTTATGTCCCGAAGCGCTGTCCGGCTCGATCTTCTCCGTCTATGTGATACACGCGTGATCGGATGACTCCCCATCATCCTCAATGATCCCATGACCGTCCACACTAAAACCCTAATCTCAGCCTAGACTCAACCAAATCACCTCGGGTTTGATCCTATGGACTCGTCTAAGTGAGACCAACATATCCATACGGTTAATGTACCATGAAATCAAGCCTAAGTAGATGGATAATCAAAATAAGCCAGTAAGTGAGACGAAGACATCCATACGGTTAAGGTGTCATGAAATCAAGCTTAAGTAAATGGAGGATCAAAACAAGCTCGGGAGGAGGACGAGTTTTATACCTTTGCTCTGAGAAGGGAGGCTTCAATCAGAGGTGCTCGGCACATTCGTTGGGGTCCAACAAGGATAGGGATTGAGTCCCTGGCCTTGGTGTAAGGCCTAGGTATGAATTCGATCAAGCTTGATTTCTGGTGTTGGTCTAGAGCTATGGTAGAGACTATTTCAGAGAGTAATTTGATGGGGCTTTGTCTTCTCTTGCTGTTGTGAAGGTGTGGGCACAAGCAATTGAATTTTGGTAAAGTGTGGAGGTGTATTGGGTTCTGTCCTGGTCTCCGGCAAGGTTTCAAGCTCAAAATTGAGCCCCGACAATGGGAATTAGTGAGGGAAAATGGTTGGAATGCACTGAGGGAATCTTAGGGAAGCTCTGTGTGAAGTTTGGAGAGGCCTCTCTAAGAAAATTTCAGCACACCTCCCATGGCCGTGGGAGGTGAGTTTTTATAAAAGTGGCCATGGGGTGGCTCTCAGGACATAAGTTTGGGTGCATTGTGGTGCTTAGGTGGAGGGCAGAGGAGCTCTTCAATTTGATTTAGATGAGCTGACCTCTAGGTTTAATTTGGGTGATGTTCCATGGGAGTGGCTCTCAATTTTGGGCTTTTCTGACCACTAGGATGGTCGGCCGGCCAGAGGGAGGTGTGCTAGGAGCTCAGGGAACCCAGAGGAATCCATCACAACAATTTAATGCAAATGTGCTTTGATTTGGCAAAGATATCTTAAGCATGTAGATTTGGCAAAGATATCTTAAGCATGTATCCATCACAATAATTTAATGCAAATGTGCTTTGATTTGGCAAAGATATCTTAAGCATGTGCACTTTTGAAAATAATATCCCTTAATTTGGGGGGTCTTTGGTCCATGACTTGATTTAGGTGATTTTATGATGTTTGGACTGGTCACTAAGTCCAACTAATGGCTGTGGTGGAGTTAATTTGGTGACTTTAGAGTGGTTAGGTCACATTTAGTGCATGGGTCTAAGTGGGTGCAAATGACCAAAACTTGGGTTTAAGCTAGGTTAGCCTTGCAATTAGCCAAATTAATTTTTGCATTTGGTGTATATGATCATAAGGAACAACTTTGGTGAAGAATGGAAATGGTTTTGAGTTGAATTGAAGGGTCAATTTGAAGGATTTTTGAACCTTAATCATTTTGGTTATGTTGGGCTAGGTTTGGGTCTAGCTTGGGTTAGCCTTGGGCTAAGTCCAAATTGATTGTTATAAATAGTCAATAGAGACCTCATGAAGAGTTTTAAACATGAATTGGATGCCAATTTGGAGGTTAAGGCAATCGATTGGGTGAAATTTGGGGACTTAGCCAATTTGGGGCTAAATTTGGGAATTTTGGATTTAGGCCAAAATCAAATGGATATGAGGCTTCAACAAGGTCAATTGATGGTTGATTTTGATTTATAGGAATTTTATCAATATTTTTCAACATCAATTGGGGTCAATTGACTAGGCTATGGGTTTAATTTGGTGAGATTAGGTCATATGGTCAAAATTGGGGCTTTAATCTAACTCAAAATTGGGCTCAAATCATGTACCAATTGAGCTTGGATTTGGTTTATTTTGGTCATATCAAAAGTTAGTTTGAGTTTAGGATTGGAATTGGGGTTAATTGAGATCAAATTGATTGACATTTGAGTTGGATTTGGGGAAATTTGGATCTTTGAAGAGCAATTTGGGGGTTTTGGTTAAAGATGGTCAAATTGGCCAAATTGCGTCATGTGGTAGTTGAGAGAAATGAAATTAAGAATATTTTGGATTTATTGGGAGTTTCTGAGAATTTTTGGAATTTTTAGATTTTGAGCTATGGAGGGGTATTTTGGTAATTTGGGGGTGTTTTAGGGGTAAAAGGCCAAGGTGGGTATTTTGGTAGAGTTGAGTTACCAACCATAACCAATAAGCCATGGAACAATGGAAATCCCATTTTGGGTCCTCTACATAGTGGTCTTAACCAAACCATAGCCCTAAGGCTGTAGGTTTAGAGGACTATCTACAAGTGTATCCCAAAGAATCAAGGGATCTAGGCTAGAAAATTTGAGTTCTGGGTTTAGGGTAGTCAGTGATTTTGAGTGTAGATGAGTGTAGTGAGTGAATGTGAGTGTAGATGAGTGTAGTGAGTGAATTAGCCCTAGCCCAACACCAAGGGTTAATCTTAAGGTTCAACAGTCCTAAGGGTGACTCATCTTGAGTTTCCCCCATAGTGATCCCACCTACTAAATGCTAGAGGTTAGGACCAATATGTGGAACTTCAAGTTGAGTAAAGAAGAGGGTAGAATTTCTAATGGTGAGGGTTCCATGTCTAGTTTTTTAAGTATAGTCAGTAGAAAAATCATATGGCTAGACCTTAGGCTACTAAAAGGGAAAAACTAAACCTCAACAAAAAGTGAGGTCAATAAATGGACCCCCAATAGATGTGGTGTGATGGGAAAGTACACCGGATGTATTGGCATTGACCGACGAGATCAACAAAAACCAATACAACCTCTAAGTCAGCAGACCCGAAAATATGTGTAGGGACGTGTGTGTGATTTGTTTCTGCCGGGGAATTAGTAGGTGTGTATTTAATCAAGTCGAGAAGTAGAAACTCTCGTTGGGGATTTGAGAGTGGACTTTGAGTTATGAAATTTCAAAGATTTCCAAAGGATGGGATTCAGAATGTAAGTGTTGACCCTGAGGTGGGAATTGAAATTCAGATATCAATTCAAAGAGAGAGAGAGAGAGAGAGAGAGAGAGAGTCGGAGTGTAAGGACCAACCTCAAATGTAATGAATCAGAAATGTAGGACTGATTTAGAAATGAAAATTGAAATATAGGTCAATTCTCAAAAGAAAGTGTTGGAATGTAAGGACCGACCTCAAATGTAATGAATCAGAAAAGCAGGACTATTTCAAAAGAGAGAATTGAAATGTAGGTCAATTCTCAAAAGAGAGTGTCGGAATGTAAGGACCGACCTCAAATGTAATGAATCAGAAATGTATGACTAATTCAAAAATGAGAATTAGAATGTAGGTCAATTCTTAAAAGAGGGTGTCGGAATGTAAGGACGGACCTCGAATGAAATGAATCAGAAATGTAGGCTGATTCGGAATTGAAATGTAGGTCAATTCTCAAAAGAGGGTGTCAGAATGTAAGGACTGACCTCAAATGAAATGAATAAAAAATGTGTGATTGATTTGGAAATGAGAATTGAAATGTAGGTCAATCCTCAAAAGAGGGTGTCGGAATGTAAGGACCGACCTTGAATGAAATGAATCAGAAATGTAGGACTGATTCAAAAATGAGAATTGAAATGTAAGTCAATTCCCAAAAGAGGGTGTTGGAATGTAAGGACCGACCTCGAATGAAATGAATCAGAAATGTATGACTGATTTGGAAATGAGAATTGAAATGTAGGTCAATTCTCAAAAGAGGGTGTCGGAATGTAAGGACCGACCTTGAATGAAATGAATTTGCAGAAGTGTGTCATGTAGAAAGGTTGATTTTGTTGAAGAAGATTTGTAGAGCTTTGTGATGTTTTGTGCACAATGCAAAATTCTACGAGGATGTGAAGAGAGTTAAGGTAGATAACGATGGTTGTGCTGCGCGCACAAAGAGTAGGAAATTCCGAAAATGGAAGCATCCACTCAGCAGATTTATTTCATTTTCTTGTTATTTTCATCACATTTAATTTTTTAAAAATGTATTCTTAAAGTTTTAATTTTAATTGGTTGATTTTTAAAAGAAATTTGTTTTGTTATTCACTCATTTATGATTATTTTTCATTTGTGTTTTATTCATTGTTGAAGATTTGTTGTTTCGTTCTTTGTTCATTGAAATTTTGAACCATCGCATGGTTCGCGGCTGTCATCCCTCGCACAAAAAGGAAACAGACAAAAAGGCACAATTTGAGAGAAATTTCCATTAATCTGCCCCAAAAAGGGATACCATGAATCAGACATAGGCTAATGCCTCAAAAGGTACATCATGTAATCCATGCTGAAATACATTGAGTATCATCTCATGCTATGAGTACATCGTAGACTAAATAAAGTCAGATACATATCATGATGTTAAAAGAAAGTAAGTGAACCCTTTGTGCCTGGTATATTGAGCTCCTGATGAAGCAGACCTTCCAAGTCATGCTCCAGGATAAGAGTTCCCTTCACATGTACTTAGAGGTATAACCTTCTCATAGCTTGTATGGAAACAATCCCTCTAATTTTGGGTCCTGCTGGAATCCATACGGTATTTTATTTTCGTCCATTCTGCGGAAGGTTACAGACACTCTACGGTGTCGTACTTCTGGAATGCAGTGCTTGGCAACGTCTGCACCGTTGCCTTTAAGAACAAGTACTGAACCCACTGGAAGAGGAATCTCCACAGCTCCTCTGAATTCGCCAGGGCCGACTATATCGATTTCTTTTCCAAACAGAATATTGCTTTTACTCATGAACGAGACCATGCAGAAAGGCCTCACAAAATCATGATGGTTGATGTGTGGGGGAATGCAGTCACCTTCTTCATAAATGTTAATGATGCAACTGTTAGGAATGCAAGTAGCGGGTAGAATAATCCACTTGACCATGCTCTTAATCATCCATTTTATCATCGGTGGTAATGGATTCACTTGTTTGTATCTGAGGATCCCAGGCGGATTCCCCTGTCTGTCATTTGTAAAATTGTAGCAACAACCGCATTGGATGGTGATTCTTTCCTTTCCCCTCATCCATTTCTTCAGCTCTGAATATGTCCTCTCCATGAGAAGGCCCACTTGACCTCTATCTTATAAATCGAAGATGTAGTCCAGAATGCTTCTTTCATCAATTTCAGAGAAAACCCTGGTATATAGTTCCAGGCCTTCCAATATGTTGACAAACTTTCCCTGAACTTCTTCATAGAACTCGAATTATCTTTTTATTTACTCTGCTTATCTTGTAGTATTCTACCATACCAGAAGTTGGTAGCTGCTGTGGGCGTTCCTTCCTTCTGGTCTCGGTGGGAACCCAAACTTGTGTTGGTCGATCCGGATTATGAGATTCAGCCTCTAGTGGGATGTATGATTTTGGGCTCCATGGTGCGCGCTGATCCGCCCCCAGTGGGACATATGGTTCATTTGTCGCGAAGTCTGGAGTCTGAGACTTATTGGTGCTTGAAGTGTATTCTTCTAATGTACTGAAATGCTGTAGATGCAGAATGTTGCAGTTTGGGCATTCTACAAATGCGCCCGTGACTGATGTCCCTACCGGTACCTCAACATTGCATGTTGGGCAACCCCTGCATAAGATATCTGAAACTGGGAGCACATCTGATTCTGTCATAAATCCTGACTCTTCATCTATAGTGGGCAGGCTAACAGAAGTTTTTCTCAGATATGGGTCATAAATATGTCCCTCAAGGATGAGGGTAAGACAATTGCTCACGTCTCTCTAGCATTTGTGTTCCTGTCGCAGAAAGGCTCTCTGTTCTTTTGACTGGCAGTTTTGCATTGCATCCTGCAGAGCGGAGTATTTGGTAGTTGCTCACTACGGGCGGCTATCAGGTTCCTTGCTGGAGTAGCTATCATGGAGGGCAGTTGGCTGGGCCCCTCCATCGGATCTTGTTCCGCTATCACGTTTTTACCTTTGCGTGACACATTGTCTTGAGTGGTCATCCTCAACAGTGAAGGTAGTCCCTCCTTTTCTTTATTACTGACTACGTTCATTAGAGAACCCTCGTAGTCTATATCAACTTGGTTGAAATCCACGTTGAAATCTATGACACCTCCTTGCGCCCCCATCTCGTCATTCAGTGCGAGGTTCCAGCCGTCTTGGAAGGCAAAGATCAGCCTCTATCCTGACATTTTTCTGCAGACAACAGAAAAAAAATATCAGTGGATCGAAGCTTGGCATGAATAAGAGCAAAACAAAGTATTTATTAAAGTAAATTTTAGTTTGTTTTGGTGAAGAGTATTATTCATTTTATGTGTGAGTCTCGTTTGATTTAATAGGGTATTTAAATTCAAAAGAAGAAAAGAGAACGTGTGAATTTCAAAAATCTTCTAAAAAATTTCATTATGTTGAGGTTAATTACAAAGTTTGGACCCGATCATAGACATTTGGCCACATAGATAACCTTAAAATAATCAAAGTTTCAAAGTTTTCAAAGCAAGCAGAGGCAAGCAGCATTAAGCAGCATCAGGTTGTGTAATAGGTTTTCAGGTATCATCCATTTATCGGTAACATGGGTCTTTCACCCCGGAAGTCCACTAACTGGTAGGCTCCACCTGTATAAACCTTCTCAACGACAAATGATCCCTCCCACGTTGGCTCAAACTTCCCACCTATTTTTCGGCGAGTAAGAATAAGCCTTTTGAGCACAAGTACGAGGTCACCAATTTTGAATGTTTTATCATGAACTTGTACCATCTTTGTCTGGTAGAGCTCCAAATATTGTTGGGCTTCTAGTCGTTTTCCTTCGAGACTCTCCAGTTCCTCAAGTCTGAGTTTTGCACTTTCTCCCGTTGTGAGATGGTTGACGACGACAACTCTGAGAGATGGTGTCTGGATCTCTAGCAGTAGCACGGCCTCGGTCCCGTACACGAGCATATAAGGTGTACACTGAGTGGGAGTCCAGAAAGTCGTCCGGTAGGCCCACAAGGCTTCAAACAGTTTGTTATGTCAATCCCTCTTGTTTTCATCCAGTATTTTCTTCAAAATCTGTGTCAGTGTCTTGTTGAAAGCTTCAGCCAGACTATTTGCTCTGGGATAGTAAATTGTAGTATCTCCAATCTATCCATGTCTTTTGACAAAATTGTTGATCTTTGTACTTTTGAAAGTTGTCCCGCTGTCAGAGATTATTCTTTGCAGTACTCCAAAACGGTAGACAATCTGGGCTTTGAAAAATTGAAGGACGTGTTGTGTCGTAACCTTACGTGACGGTACTGCCTCTGCCAATTTAGAGAAGTAATTTGTAGCGGCAAGTATAAACATGTGTCCTTTATAAGATTGAGGGTCTATTAAACCTATTATGTCTGTGCCCCAACACTCGAATGGCCACGAGGCAACAGTTGGGTGTAGCACATTCGAAGCCTAATATAAGACCACCCCATGCACTTGGCATTGGTGACATGTTCTGGTTGTATCCACGCAATCAGACATCATTGCTAGCCAATAATATTTGAGTCTTTTGATCTTCATTTTCATTGTTGGTCCTGACTGATGAGCGCCACACAATCTGGCATGTACTTCTTTGACAATATTCTGTGCCTCGGCTCTGCTCAAACACCGTAGCCACATTAGGTCGAACGATCTTCTGTAGAGAACATTTCCCACCAGGGCGTAAGATATGGCCCTTCTTGTGATGTGGTGCACCTCAGACTTGTCTTCTGGCAGCTTTTCAGTATGCAAATATTCTATTAATGGCTTACGCCAATCTTCGTTGATGTCTGCAACTGTATTTATTGTTTCTTCTTTTCCAAGCTTGCGTTGAGTTTCACAGTCATTTTGAGACAAGACTCGTCTTCCTTGCACCATGACTTCGATGGAATCCTCCTGGGGGACACGTCATTTCCTTAGCCAGTTTTACTAGAGCGTCGGCATAGGCATTATCTCCCTGAGGAATCCGGTAAAAAGTCACCTTAGGAATCTGCTCCAGGAGCTTCATCGTGTACTGGTGGTACTCTGCTAATCTTGGTTTCAAAATTCTATATTCTCTGGCGACCTGCTGGATGAAAAGTTAAGAGTCACCATAGATGACAATGTTTGTTATATCCATTGAGATTGCCAACTCCAATCCGATGATTAAAGCTTCATATTCTGCTTCATTGTTGGTGCACGACTCTGTCAGGTGATATGAGAACCTCATCATACCCTTATCTGGCATAATAAATATCAAATTAATCCCTGCTTTTCCTGGTATAATTGTGTCTGGTCCCTTGTCTTTCCTGGCTGACAAAGCACCATCGAAGTACATTTCCCAGCGCTGCGCACTCGAAAATTCCATTTGTAGTATTTGCTCGTCTAGTAACTCGTCGTTGAGAGAGGACCCAGCTGGTTGTGGGTGCGCAATAAGAAAGTCTGTTAAAATTTGTCCCTTGATAGCATGGAGGGGCACAAAAGTTATATAATTTTGCAATAAGATCATTGACCATCTCGCTAAACGTCCGGAGAGTGTTGGTCGGGTTGTCAGATATTGCAATGGATTAACTTTCAAAATCGGGTAATCTTATGAGAAAGCATGTAATGTCTAAGCTTTTGGGAGAAAAAATTAATGTCAGACAATGCTTCTCAATAGGTGGATACCTTATCTCCGTCGGTATTAGGCAACGACTTTGGTTCTCAATAGGTGGGTACCTTACCTCCGTCGGTATTAGATGACCACTCAAGTAGTAGAGAGCATTTTCTTTTCCCTCCTCATTGACTTAGGGCTCCAAGAGAGTCATCCAAAGCCGCGGTATAAAGTATCAACGGCTTCCCTGGGATAGGGCTGCCAAAATAGGAGGTGTCGTTAAATATTGTTTAATGTTCTCAAAGGCCAGCTGGCATTTCTCTTCCTAAATAAATTTGGCGTCCTTTTTAATCAATGCCGAGAAAGGTTGACACCTACCTGAGAGATTAGAAATAAAATGTCTTAGATATGCCAACTTTCCCTGGAAGAAACGTAGCTACTTCAAGGTTTTAGGGGGAGGCATTTCCAAGATAGCTTTAATCTTATCCGGGTTGATCTCGATTCCCTGATGATGGACAATGAATCCTAAAAATTTCTCGGAGGTGACGCCAAAGGTGCACTTTAAGGGATTCATTTTAAGGTCATATCATCGTAACCATTCAAAAACAATCCTCAAATCATACAAATGGTATATTTTTCATTTACTTTTGATGAGCAAATCATCCACGTAACATTCTACTTGATTGTGAATGAGGTCATCAAAAATCTTCGTCATTGCACGCTGATATGTTGCTCCGACGTTCTTTAGGCCGAACGACATCACTGTGTAGCAGAAAATTCCAATAGGTGATCTGAAAGCTGTAAGTGCTGCATCCTCGGGAGCCATCTTGATTTGGTTGTATACCGATGATCCATCCATGAAGGAGAAAATCTCATGTCTCAAAGTGATGTCCACCATCATATAGGTAGTGGAAACTCGTCTTTTGTACATGCTTTATTTAAATCCCTGAAGTTCGGATCTGTCCATTTTTCTTTTTAACAGGTACAATATTGGCTAACCACGTGGGGTATTTCTCCTCTTTAACAAAGTTAGCGTCTATCAACTTCTTCACCTCGGTGATGACTTGTTGTTCTATTTCAAGGCGGATTCTCCTGGGAGCTTATTTTACTGGGGTTATATTCTTGTCCACCTCAAGTTTATGGACTGCAACCTCTGTTGACAGCCCTGGCATTTCATCGTAGCTCCATGCAAAGCAATCTTTGAATTCTGTCAATAGTTTGACCAGTTCTGCAGATTCTTCGTCATCAAGTAGAGAACTTATAAATGTAGTTCTGAGGTTAATCTCTTTCAATTCATTGACAGTGGATTTAATGTCTTCCTCAAATTCTGGCGGAGCACCTTCTATTGGTTGATCAGTAGAGTCATCCTCTATATCGAGACAATCCTCTTCTGACTCACTAGTAACAACCATGCAAAATTCAGAATCATTGACTGGTCCAACTGTACCAAATCCGAGACCTTCTTTTGAATTAGGAGTTTGACTTTTAGCATTCCATAATTTTTTAAAAAGTTGAAATTTATCTTTTGATATTCATTTTGGTAAGTTTCCTTGTTGAATTAACTTTTGAACACAAGGCGAGAAGTAACCAAAAGGCAATTCTATTAATTCATTAGCATCAACATCCAAATTTACATGTTTTTCAAGCTCAGTAGAGGTAGAAGCATGGTAAAATTTGATCGTCTTTGAACCAACACTACGGACTTCCTTGAACTCTAAACTCTCGACCTTTTGAGGGAGAATCAGAGTAAGGGTCATAGTGAATTCTTCATTGTTTCATATTCATTCCTCTCTGTATCTTCTAGGGATATCTCGTACTGAGGTTTCTTCTGTTTTTTCATCATTATTTCATCTTCAGAACTGTCTTCATCACCAATGTTGATAGTTAGCCTAGTCCATTCAACAATTAAATTGATATTTCCTCGTCCGCGTCCCCGGCCTCGACCTCGGGTGCGTGAACTAGAAGAACCTCCACCAACTCGTTGTAAGGGAGTGGTAGAAGGTTGTTGAAGTGGATTTGTATAGCCACCTTTTTGTGATTTTTCTGAATCTTCATCTTTTTTTGTGATAACTTCACGAGAGAAGACAGTCCTCTTTGGAGGCGCGTAGTAGGCAGCATCTTCATGGATACTAACTTCATGCACTGAAAATGGTAGTAGGCCTCCCTTGATGCAATTTTCTTAACCATCTTTGCGGTATTTAATGCACTGGTGTAGGGATGATGGAACCATATTATGCTCATGAATCAATGGTCGACCCAATAGATCGTTAAAAGAGGTCTCGGCGTCAATGATATGAAATTTAACGGCTGTTACAAGTTCTCCAACCTTCATAAGTAATGTAATTGATCCAGGTGCTTTTTCTCCCTTTTAGTTGAATCCTCTTAACATCATTTTATCGGTCATAAGATCTTGAGCTTCAATATCCAAATAGGCCAATGTCCGTAGGCTCATCAAGTTAAGAGATGCTCCAGGATCCACTAAAATCTTGGAAAACACAAATCTGTCGAAGTTGACGGAGATGTAGAGTGGACGGTTGTGGTCGACAGTACCGAGCAGCAAGTCTTCATGTGTGAAAGTTACCCCTGACTGTTCTCTCAATGAGCAAACTTCATCTGAGGATGTGCTAGCCAACCGAGCTAAGCAAATTTCTAGATCAAGCAAAACTGTAACCAGAGATTCTCTCATCTCCTTTGACAAATCAGAGCGTCGTAGATGCTTAGTCGGGCAGGCAACTTCCTAAGATGAGCTAGCACGTTGTAGTCTACTTTGCATGATCCTCTGATTTTATCTTGATTATCTGATTCTTCCACTGGCGGAGGTGGGGGTATCTCCTCTAGAGTCATTATCTGTTTTCCTTTATCTGTTGAAGCTATTCTTGGTGGTAACACTTTTCCGCTCCTTAAGTTGACTTCTGTGATTTCTTCTTATTGAGATATCACTGTTGACTCTTTCGGTGTCTTTTCCTCCTCGTCGGAAAAATCTAAGTTGATGGCAAGTGGTGTACCATGATGCTCGAGAGTTAGCTCTTTGTTATCGATGGTGTCGTAAGCGATATCATTGAGTTCCTCTTTGGCCTTGACAACGAGTTCATCAGACTCGAGTACGATTTGAGGATCATTTTGGGGATCGAGATCACAGCTAAATTGGTCATAATCAGTCACGTTATTACCAAAAATAGTCAAAATGTAGCCAAAATCACAATCATTATATTCATAAGACCCCGGAGGAACAAAAAGATAATCATACAAAGTCAAGGGTTCGAGGATTTTCTTCCCCAAATCCGAGACAACCAATCTAGTAGAGGCGACCCCTATCCCGTGCTATCAATCTTGGCAGTGATGCTTTTCTTCTTCTTGCTCTTTGTCCTTGACGATGATGGATTTTCTGGCAAAACCTTCATCTCGGGCTCGGTATGCTGTAGACTTTGAATGGAGGTTTTTTTTTATGCAGATTGTATTTTGTTCAGTATCTTTTTGGACGACCTACTCCAGACCTCCTTCCATTCTTCTTCGGTGTTCATAGAAGCTTGTTTCGATGAATCCTGTATGTGATTAAGGACCCTCTTGAGTTCATCCCAAGCCATACTTGATCCATCCGTTCCGACATACGGATCAATTGGAGAGATTGACTCAGCTGAAACCATGTTTATGGAACCTTTTTTTAGGTTCTCTCAAATACTCCTTCGGGATTATTATATTCTCTTCCTTGAGGTTCTTCTCGAGCCAGTCTTTAAAGACAAAGCACTTGTCTATAGTGTGTCCAAGCAATTGGAGGTTCTTCTCAAGCTAGTCCTTAAAGACAAAACACTTGTCTATAGTGTGCCAAAGCAACCGGTGTATGGGCAATAATTTGGTTCATTCTTCTTATCCATCTCTTCGGGTTTCTTTGGATCAGGTAGTTTGAATTATGATTTCTTCATCAAGCTTTTAAATATTTTATGTACAGCTTCATCTTTGAAGGAATACACAACTTTTTGTTGCTCTAACAGGGATATTCTTTTACCCACTGTTCGAGGTGATCCCTCCTGAGACGACCATTGGTTGGATTGGCTGCTCTGTTTCTACGAGTACTGTGACGAAGACTGGCGATGCTCTTCTGCATATATCTTTATCGGCAGCTTTCCTTTATCGACAACTCCTGATTTCTTTTTGAACACTCTGGTCACCTTAGTCTTTTCATGTGGCTCCATGTGCTTCATTTCTTCTTGAAGACTGCTAGCTTTACTGAGTAGTTTCCTAAAGGAATTGATGGTGAGTCCCTTAAGCATGAAAGCTACTGGCCCATGAATTCTTTTGTGTAAAATCTCAATCGCTTGATGTTCATGTAGCTGAGGTTCACATTTCATATTAAGGTTTCTTCACCTCAAAATATAGTCTGTCAAGGTTTCACTAAACTTCTGCTTCTCCATCATGAGCTCTCCATAGACACATGATGTTGTGCCCCGACAAATCTTTTCACAAACAAGTGTTCCAACTCAAAAAATGTTTTAACTGACCCATTGGGCAAGTCAGCGTACCATTCGAAAGCAATCCCTGACAAGCTGTTAACGAACTGCTGGCAGAGTAGATCCTCACTATTTCTTGTGTTACCACAACTGGCTCGGAAATGTGCTATATGCTGTCTGGGATTTCCAGTCTCATTGAATATCTTAAAGTTTGGGGTCACAAAACCCTTGGGGAAAGGCACGACATCAAACTCCTCCAGGTAAGGTCTACCCTTCAAAATTGATGCACCGCCCTTGGATTGTGCTAAGGCATCCCGCACTTGTTCAACCATTTGCTTGAATTCCTTTTCTGGCATGGCACCTGACGAAGAATCTTTCTTTGGTTGTTCATATCTTTCTATTGAAGTGGCCTCTCTTCTTTCATCTGTGATGTGTTTGATTTCTGGCTGATTAATCTCTGGAGAAGTCAATCTTGGTGCTTGTGATTGCCCTTGAGTGGTGGCCATGGCGGTCATAGCTGCTGTCATCTCTTCTATTCTTTTCTCCAGTAGACTGACTTGCTCATCCCTTAGAAGGATAAACCTACGCAATTCATCTACGGCGTTCTCTTTGGTGTGAGGTTGAGCCTCACGCGTAGATGTGGTAGCTCTGGTTTCGATTACATGGACATCCATGAAATCCTCCTCCAAGTAATCATTGTAATCAAAATCTTCATTGTCGCTATTGACGGAAACTGCGTGCTCTCAAGCTAACTCGGAAATCTCAATCCTGAGTTTCTCAAACTTTTCCTTAATTATTGATTCCTTAATTGCTTTAAGATCTGGAGGACCTTGGTGGATATCTTCTACTTGTTCCTCCATCTCGTTGGCTATTGTCGCGAAGATGTCAGATATTTCAGCACTAGTTTTACTTCCTATCCTTTAGGCTCACTGAACCGTATTGGTGCAGCGACGTTGGGTACCCATACCCTCTTCTTTTCTGATGATGATGTCTCAGGACGGGACATCGGTATGTCGAGGGAGGGTATGCTCCCCATAGTATAGAACGGCTACAGTGTCAGGTAACCGTCTTGTCTTTCTCTCCGTGATTGCAGGAATGACGGCTAAGATTCTCGGACCTAGTCTCCACTTAATCGGTCGGTGACCTGCGCTCCTGGTGGTGGTATGATTGGTGGTGACTATAACAGTATCAACTTGGTTTCCCAAATGGAACCAGACGGGAATGCAGGTAGGTGACTTTTTGGTTGACTCGCGAGACTTTCTAACGAACTTAACATCCTTCAAAATTTCCTTTTTCATACAAGGGGAAATTGTATGTCCCACTAGCTTAAGTAATTCACTAATAGAACATCCTTCTTTAGTAGCAAGTCTTCTGAAAACTGCACTAACTCGGGTGATGGGAATGAATTTCTTTCCCTACAAACTATGTTGATGGAGTGATGGTAATGAGACAGCAATCTTCCAGATACTCTCATATCCATCAGTATCTGTCAGAGGATGGAATCTACTCCCTCGCAGGAGTGGGTAAATTTCCCCATCAGTATCTGTCAGAGGATGGAATCTACTCCCTCGTAGGAGTGGATAAATTTCTGGTAGTACCTTTTCAATTGGACGAGGACTTTCCTCACTGGTGTGTTCTTAGGAGTCCGGGCTTTGACAGTCCTCTGAATTCTTCTATTGTGTTCCTCCTTTGAGTTCGGGTCAGTGGTACAGTCCTTGAGCTTGACCCGATTTCAAACACGGGTGGTGGGATAGTTAACCCTTCAGTCGGATCTTCAACGACCATCACCTCTTCTCCTTAGTAGAAGCAGGGATAGCATGCTTGATGGCAGTATCTTTAGCCTTCTTGCAGGCAGGGAGGTCCTGAAGGCAGTTCAAACTGAATTCTGCAGACGGTTCTTGCATTTATGGAGCAGCGATCTTCATCACTATAAATGGGGCTTTCTCGAGGATAACCTCAAAGTCTTCAAATCCAGCTCTGAACTTGATGGTGGGAGCGACGTTACGGGCACTGCGGTCGGTTGGCAGGTTACAGGAAAAGGTCAGTGTTGGGTAGGCCATCGCAGCGAGCTTTAAAACTGAAAGTTTTAGGGTTAGCTATATGGCCAAAAACCTCGTAATTTTTTAGTGCAAACACTGAAAAATAGAGGTTGATTTGTAAACCTGACGGGTCTTAATTTATGGGTATTTTTTTAACATCCTTGTTTAAAAAGGTGTAAAATTTAATTAAGGCAAGAAAGTTTTAAAGTGAGCGCAGCACAACAAGATTTGGTTTAATTTGCAGAATAGCAAATCAAATTTAGATGTGAAAATTAGGATCCAGTGCCGGACCCAATTAGTGGCAAAGAATGCCTAGGTGGGATTAGTCCACCGACACACCTATTGGGGATCCGACCCCACATGAAAATTTAATGAGTCCTTAATGGCCTTCTGAAGCCCTCTATTCAAAGATGGTTGAACAGCTAGTCCTGAAGTCCAAAGAGTTAACTGTACTTTCCTAAGATAGAAATGGGTAAAGTATGCCAACGAAAGAAGGGTAATCTGGCCCAAGAGGGACATGGACATATTACCGATGTGTGAAAATAATATTTCTTGATTTTTATGGAGAGAAAAGCACGTCCCCAGCGGAGTCGCTAGAAGCTATCGGCATTATTTTGGGGTTGGAGGGGAGTTGCCCGTAAGAAGCTGTCGGTCACCGGAATCAAAATCCCGTCGCCCGCTTCGGAAGGACGTTGAAGTATGAAATCAAACTGGGCCCATATTTTTCATAGTTTAAACTGAAAGAGCACTGTACCTCAAATTCTGTATCTATCCTGAAGGATAAACACAAGAGTTGAGGATGAGGCTCGATCAAATAAACTAAGGAAAGTATGACGTTTGTTTGGTCAGTCAAGACTTGAGGATGAGGCTCGATCAAATAAACTAAGAAAAGTATGACGTCTGTTTGGTCTGCGCTTTGTATTTGCCGACAAGTTCCCCTATTTAATATAAAGGATTAAATATGGTTTATATTAAGTTGGTTCGGACATGCTTCCTATAAGGGCAAGCCCCTATAGTTAATTACATCTTAAATTACTAAAGCCACCTAAGAAGACTCTCAATAAAAATCAAGAAATATTATCTTCAAGGGGAAGGGTAGGACTCTTCAACAAAATCGGATGTAGAGGTGTGAAAGGGGATTGGTTCAAATTTGAAACATTTTATTGTAGAATCTAAGGGGAGAAGGACTAGGGGATCCATGGATCCAGATGAGAACCTCGGTGACTTCCCAAGCTATCCTAATGTTTGGCTTCAGTTTTAAAGAAAAATATTTTAGTGTTTCATCCTGCCAATTTTATTAGTTAGGACTTACATTCGTGTGAAGTGATCACACAAATAGCCTTGAAGATGTGTGGATTTATATCATGACAAACGACAACCTCGGAATCCTGCGAGTTAGGGCTTATATTGTATAGCAGGGCTATGCAAAGGCCTAAAGATAAGGTGAGGATTTTCATTGCATAAGCAAGCAACCTCGAAGTCTCATGGCTTTGTTGTTTAAGTCTAAGGAAGATTGGTTTAGCTGGAGAAGACAGGTTTTGCTGTTGAAGATGGTCGTCATGCTAGCTCCAAGCTCCCTACCGCGATAAGTTTGAGTTATCTAGTGTGTCAAGTTAGAATATCAAATCAGGTGGCCCTATGGTTGAAGTTCTTTAAATTTTATGAGGGCATAATAAAGTTGATTAGAGCGACGCCGGTTAAGATCTTACGGTTCCCTCGTTCTGGCACCGCTATTTTCTATTGGATTCACTTAGCCCAAATGAACTTACTAAACTTTAACTTAATGAGTTCCATAATTTCATTTAAACTGTGGGAAGCCTCGTTAGCAACCGTAGGTTACCTCCTCTAAGGGATTCCCGATCATCCGATAGAGACATCTTAATTTAGTTGGAGCTGTGGTTTTGTGTGATGTTTGTGATTGATTAGAGTTGTTTTATATTTTGAATGTTGTGACGGTGAATTTTATCTTGGATGATTTTAGTTTTGATTTTGGTTATGGTTATGTGGCTATCCTGATGGCTTTAGTTTTCATGCAGGGTGAAATCATTGTTTATCATGCAAATTTATAGGTATAAATGTACAGTAAGAAAGTACAAGAAAGACAACGTTGAAAACTGTAAAAGTCTACCTGGCGAGTCTTCTCGTTCCACCACTTGAAACTTAAAATGCATGTTAAGGCCGTTTATGAAGAACAGGAAGGGTAAAATTTTGGTAATTTTCCTAACCCTATGTCATACCTTGGTGAGTCCTTAAAAGTTTAATTAAGGAAGATTTCATTGAGCAAAGAATATTAAGTTTAATAGGCCTCTGAGGTATCCAACAAGTTAGGATGGGGAAATAGGTCCATACCTCCCTCTCACCAACTAGTGAAAAGCCTCGAGTCCATTTAAACTTATTATGTTGCTTAATGGTTCATCCTGTAAATACCCTTATTACTCAGTGA
>JXCR01142906.1:0-13057 GCA_002079205.1 Phalaenopsis hybrid cultivar | reverse complement strand
TAAAAGGTTGCAATCTAGATATGAGACTAGATGATTTATGGGAAACACTGCATGATTAAGACATTCTTAACCGTAATAAGGCTTCCAATGCTTCTTATAACCTAGACATAAATTAAGGAGGGCTTGTCCCTGACTGTAAAAAAAATAACATGGGGTTCTTGTAGGGAGACTTTGAGGATTCTCAAAATCCAGAGTCACAGGAGTATGATATCATCAATATGTTCAAGTTTTGCTTAGGGTTTAGTAAACTAGAGCTTCACTTATTAGAATGCCTACTCGTTTCCTGTAGGATTGATATGCAAACTCTTTTTTGTATATTATTTGATCGAAGTGTAAACATGTGCTGTTGATCAACTTGCTTTGCAGTAATTTCGGTCATCAGCATATTGTGCATTTTCATGCACTAGGGGTTTTACTCTGTCCGAGTGAAAATTCATTTTCCTTCATTACATTTAGGTTTCATGAGTCAATACGTTAGTGATGAGGCCTCAACTACTCTTAGTTTGACCCGTGGTTATAATTGGGGAAATGAGCATTGTTTGCTGGTTTATTCAGTCTAGCATTGTAAATTATCCTATTACAATAAGATCTCTTAGGATTATTCCAAGCAATGTTATGGGCTAACCTCCATCACTTATCATGACGATGATTAGTTCATTGAAGGTTAGGTTACGACGCAGGGGGTGGGTGGCGATGGGGAGAAGTTTATGAAATTAAAAGTACATAAAACACAAAATATGTAAGAGAATTTTTAACGTGGTTCAACTAAACCCCANTCCAAGCAATGTTATGGGCTAACCTCCATCACTTATCATGACGATGATTAGTTCATTGAAGGTTAGGTTACGGCGCAGGGGGTGGGTGGCGATGGGGTGAAGTTTATGAAATTAAAAGTACATAAAACACGAATTATGTAAGAGAATTTTTAACGTGGTTCAACTAAACCCCAAAAAACCAGCCAACTCCACGTCCAGCCAAACTCATGGGCTAGGATCATACCATCAAATCAATAAGTTTCCTTTACACCGAGTGCGGGTGGAGAAATCCTTATAAATCACCATCACAAATTAAAAATATAAAATCTTTCATAATCCAATTTAAAAAAAACTAAAACGGCCTTCATATTTTGCTAACAATTAATGAAAATACCATAGCAAATAAAAAATTAAAGTAAAATTTCAATCGATTTTTATGACCCGTCGGTTATCGCACAAACATTTTGGTGTTTGTGAATGAATTTACACATGTTTCTCAAGCTCAGAAGATGTATAAATCCTCTTTAGAAAATTTTATATTTATAGATAAATCAATTTTATCTTATAATTGGTAATTGTAATAATTTTATTATTCATAGCACATCAAATTTATTAGATCAAGTATAATGGTAAAAAATTATAATAGGAAGTTAATATAATTTAATTAAGACCATTTTACACATTAAATTGGAAATAAATTAAGAAAGCAATATATATATTTTATAATATCATTTAAAGTTTCCTAATGAAAGCAAGGAAAATATATTTAGCATTAATTTGTTTTCGAGAGCCGAATTTGGAAACATGAAAATTATAGTAATATAAATAAATAAATAAATAAATAAATAAATAAATTANATTTGTTTTCGAGAGCCGAATTTGGAAACATGAAAATTATAGTAATATAAATAAATAAATAAATAAATAAATTGTATTTAAGCAATTGAAATATGAAAATCATTGTAATATAAAACGATATGTTATGTTTTAAGATGTTATATTTTGATTGAATTAAATTTAATCCCCCAAGAAAGAAAGAAAAAAAAAAGTATAGAATTTCGGACATAGAGTAAATTTTATAAATGAATTGTATCCTATAGTTTTTATGAAATTGAATATGAGAATTTAAAAAAATCAAATTATAAAATATAAAAACAATGTAGTATGNAATTGTATCCTATAGTTTTTATGAAATTGAATATGAGAATTTAAAAAAATCAAATTATAAAATAATTATTTTAAAAAATAAAAACAATGTAGTATATTATCAAACATAATTTAAAAAATTTAAATGATTTCAAAATAATTTATTTAATTTTAATAAATTTGTTTAGTTAAAAATAAATTATGGTGCTAGTTTGATTTTATCAATAGAATCTATGAAATTATAACTTTGGAATCATTGAGCTAGACATAATTATCTCGAGCTCGNAAAAAATTTAAATGATTTCAAAATAATTTATTTAATTTTAATAAATTTGTTTAGTTAAAAATAAATTATGGTACTAGTTTGATTTTATCAATAGAATCTATGAAATTATAACTTTGGAATCATTGAGCTAGGCATAATTATCTCGAGCTCAAAGCTTTCTTCAATAAACTTACTGGCTAATCTTAATTATCTCAAACTCCAAGATTTCTTGTAGATTTATCATATGATCGTGAAATTTTTTCATAGGTAAATATTAGGTTTGTCAATCAAAGAGTTTGTTATCATCAAAATTATATAGTCAATACTATGGGTGTAAACGAGCCAAACATGAGCGAGCTCAAGCTCAGCTCGTGCAACTTGTTTATATTTTGAGCTCAAAAAATGTGTTCATGTTTGACTCGTTTGCTTAAAGAGCCGAATATGAGCCGTTCACGAACAAAGAGTTGTTTTGACAACTCTAATCACGTAGCCATAAGATGTTAATGATTGTGACAAGATTTAAAAATTATTATTTATATTAAAACATCATCTGAATCTAATTTATTAAATTTTATTCTATTTTCTTAATTAATAATTTTAATTGTTTATAATTTTTTGTANATATATATAATTGATGAGTAGTATTTTGAGCTAAAACGTGTATATAATATATAATCGTGTTCGGCTCGTTAACTTAACGATTGAGCCGAACACAAGCTTCTTCACGAGTCGAACACGAGCTATTCGCGAACGAGCCGATTTGACAGCCCTAGTCAATATCTATTTATTTATATATTAAATTAAACTATTTTTATAATTTAATTAATTAATTTTATTTTATTTTTTTGATCAAACTATTTCATGAAAATTATTTATATTTTGAATTTATCACTTTCATAAATTTTAAGTTTTTCATATTAAATTTTTATGTTGAAAGGTGGTGGAGTCGATATGTAGTGTCTTGGACTATTTGTCCATTCTTATTTGCTACGACGATACACAACATCCGTCACGTGCCTTTACAGCACTANATTTTTATGTTGAAAGGTGGTGGAGTCGATATGTAGTGTCTTGGACTATTTGTCCATTCTTATTTGCTACGATACACAACATCCGTCACGTGCCTTTACAGCACTATCACGTGCGACCGATCGTTCGGTAACCATTGCTCCTCTGATGCGGTTGCCGCAACGCATTCTCGTGGAGGAATTTTGACGCCGGCCGCTTTATGCTGTTGCAGGTGTCGGCGGCGGAGGTGGATGCTCGAGACCCTCACGAAGATCTCTCTCTCCTCGCCTTCTCTTATAAATAAGCGTTTCATCTCCAGGAAGCTTTTCTGAGCTCTTTGTTGGTGTCTCTGTTTTACAAACCAGTCTTTTCCGCTCGCTGAAGCTTGCAGCAAGGTATCTATGTCTTATTGTTCAGTACACTCATTCGCTGAACTTCGCTTTCTTAAAATGATTTGATAGTGAGATCGCTTTTGGATTAGTTAGGGTTTCTGTTAATAATTATTTTGAGTGGATGTATCTTTAATTAATTGGGATGTTGTTTTTTTCTGCTGTTTGGGTTTTTTTCTTGCACTTTATTTGGATGACGTGGAATTCCAATGATTCGTATTACCTACTTTTTCTTTTATTGTCTCTGTTGGCATCACTTTTCTTTTGGTTTTCAATAGGAATTTGGTGAACTTGTTTCTGTTTTTGGGCACTGATATTTCATTTACTTTTGAAATCATGATAATTACTGGCATTTCTTGATTGATCCGTTACAGAGGATTGCGGCCGAAGTTTCAGACTCTTTTGTATGTTGATGATAAGAGAGGTTCAAAATGATCGGATCTTTTCTCACTAGAACTCTCGCGTAAGCAATTCTTGAACATGGATTGGCTCTGAAGTTTAAGAATTTTGTTTATTATCTTGTGGGCCGGAATATGGTTGAATCCTGAATTAGCTGCATTTCTATTGTAGGTTGGTTTTTGGATATGCTTATCCAGCGTATGAGTGCTTCAAAGTTGTGGAATTGAATCGCCCAGAGATTGAGCAGTTACGATTCTGGTGCAAGTATTGGTAAGCTTTGATGCGCCCATGAAAAAAAATGCCAGATCTATTAAACGAGCTTAACATATTTTGTTCAGTAGCCACAAATTCGCTTTATTTCATGCAATATGAGCACATTGAAGGTTCTATTTATCTTCTGCTAACTTACTGCACAAAATTCTTTAATCCTTATCAATTAGTTTGGTAATTTGATTTTGTTCTTTTGTTTTTATGAACTATACTAAGAACTATCAGATTTGTGGATGATTGTTTGACTCCTGATCAATTTTCTTAGGATATTAGTTGCTGCTATAACAGTTCTTGAGAGGGTTGGAGACAACTTCATCTCATGGTAGGACATTCTTGAATCCAAGTTATTTCATAGCATTCTCTTTTTCTTGATTGAGTTTAACTCTTAAGTACAATTTTGCACTGTTCTTTGTTGAAGGTTGCCGATGTACAGTGAAGCAAAGGTGGCATTCTTTGTGTACTTATGGTATCCAAAGACCAGGGTAAAATATTCATCTTTCTGATATCTTGTTGTTTATTAACAATATTTAGCTCATTCAAGCTGTGGAGTTTAACAGGGAGCAACTTATGTGTATGAAACCTTCTTACAACCTTATGTTGCGAGTCATGAGAATGAAATTGATCGCAATCTTCTAGAGCTGAAAACAAGGGCAGGGGATTTTGCTGTGCTTTATTGGCAAAAGGTTGCAAATTATGGCCAGACTCGGGTATATGAGGTCCTGCGGTATGTAGCTTCTCAAGCACCATCACAACAATCAAGGCCTCGAGCAACTATGGTAATTTGATTGAATAGGATAATTGGAATTCTTTTCTTCATTATGCCTCTGTCATATCTATTCCATTATATCATATATTAACGGGCAAATAGAGAGCACCTATAATCTATTAAATCTATGAAAAGGATAAAGTTCCCTCTCAAAATTATGCTTCCTGAATATTTTGTGAATTTATTAATTATTTTAGCTGGGGAAGAAATTATTTTTTAATTTAACGGCTAAAACCATTAAAAAAAAAGGAGAAGTTGCGTCTACTTAATGCAAATCTTGTTGTTGCGAGATCTAGATATACCAGTTGATGTGGTATATATCTAAATCAAACAGGAGAACGATCGACGAAGCGAAAAAATAGAATGAGAAAAATCACACCTGAAAAGAATACAGATTCATGTGGTTCGACAAATTGCCTACGTCCACGGAGTTACAGAGTATCTTATTACTTGAGGAATTTACGCCTGTAGATCACCTCGACTTATAAGAGGAATCTCTCACTTCGTTGCTTTCTTTTCTTCTCTCTCTTTCTTCTCTCTATACACTGAGATACATCGAAGAAACTCTACACTGAGATACATCGAAGAAGATAAACTTACAAGAGAAATAAACCTAATTTCTCTTTAGCCACAAGCTACTAAAAAGAAGCCAAGGGAGAATAATCTTCTTCTTTCTTCTTCTTTCTGCCAAGCACGCACACACTGCTTGCACTTTCCTTCTTCTATCTCGAGGAAAACTGAAGAAGAACACCGTGACTTCTCTTAAAACTCAAAGGAGAGTCGTGCGATATCTTTTATCGTGAGAGAGGAGGCGGGGTTGGCGACGTTTTGCGAAATGGAGGCGGGAGCGGGATCGAGAAAAATCGGGTTCCAGCGCTAACAATCTCCCACTTGGTGACCGATACACAAGCTACAACGTCTTCTTCCTCGAACTGATATCCTCCACTGGCGGTGTCGCCCTTTTTCTTCAAACATGAATCCTCCACCATGAATCCTCCAACTTGAATCTTTCACCTCTGCAACTCAAAGCCTTGTCTTCACTCCAGAAGACCAACTGAAATTGCACACAACTTCAGTTTCTCAAGGGTAACAGTCTCAATCAACATATTAACAGGGTCCAAATAGCCTTGCACCTTCAAGCTATTTATTGAATTACTTTTGTCTCTGCTTACAACTTCCACTGCATGGGCAACATCCTGCTTCTTCTGAAAGCCTTTTTCAACAAGTCTAGCCTTGTAACTTTTATTGCCATCAAACTCAGTCTTCACCTGGTACACCCATTTGTTGTGTAATGTCTTCTTTCCTGGTGGAAGTTCTGTCAGCTTTCACTTGCTCGAACTTTCATCTTGCAAGATTTTTTTATAGCTCTGTGGTTCTCCACCATCTGTCTGTGGAACAATAAGAATTGGTGCTTCGGACCCACTCTCCTCTCCACTTCCATCATCAACAGAACCATGAACTGCCAGCAATAGTGCATCATATACATCTTCAGATACCACATTTGCGCTATCATTCTTCATCTTCTTGGGATTCCTGTAGTTTCTCTTTATGTTCTCAACCTTGCCACAATTTCAGCAGATTGTCTGTTGACTAGACTTTGATTTTGATTTCCTTTTATTTGAGTTCCTGTAATGTCATCTCCATCTGAAATCAACATTCAGTGCCGAACTAATACCTGAGATCTCGCGAGAATCTTTTCTATGAACCTCCTCAGCCAAAATCAAATCACGAATATCATCGCATTTCAATTTAGATTTACTTGCAAAACTGCTAACTGTCATCCTCATGACTTCTCAACTATTTGACAATGATGCCAACAATATCAACGCACGTATCTCATCATAAAAATCAATTTCAACATACGACAATTGATTTGTGATTGTATTGAAATCATTCAGGTGTTGAGCAACAGAAACACCTTCCACCATCCTCAAGTTGAATAACTTCTTCATCAAGTACACATTGTTATTCGCCGATGACTTTTCATACATACCTGATAAGACTCCCATGAGATCTGCAGTCGTCCTCTCCTTGACGATGTTATGTGCAACGGACCCCGACAGAGTCAATCGAATAACCCCCAAAACTTGTCGATCAAACAAATTTCATTCAGTCTCATCCATTCTTTCAGGTCTTTTCCACAATAACGAAAGTTGAAGTTTCTTTCCATAAAGATAATCCTCAATTTGCATTCTCCAATAACCAAAATCTGTGTCATCAAATTTTTCGATCATTGAAACCTTTACTTCATTTGCAGTCATCATGCTTCCTCAGATCCGAACAAAGCTCTGATACTAGTTGTTGCGAGATCTAGAAATGTCAGTTGATGTGATATATATATATATAAATCAAATAGGAGAACGATCGACGAAGTGAAAAAATAGAATGAGAAAAATCACATCAGAAAAGAACGCACAAATTTACATGATTCGACAAATTATCTACGTCCACGGAGTCGTAGATGATTTTACTACTTGAGGAATTTACATCAGTCGATCACCTCGACTTACAAGAGGAATTTCTCACTTCGTTGCCCTCTTCTTCTCTCTCTTTCTTCTCTCTCTACACCGAGATACACTGAAGAAACTCCACACTGAGATACACTGAAGAAGATAAACTTATAAGAGAAATAAACTCTTCTCTTCAGCCACAAGCCACCAAGAAGAAGCCAAGGGAGAACAATCATCTTCTTTCTTCTTCCTTCTGCCAAGCACGCACACACTGCTTGCACTTTCCTTCCTCTATCCCGAGAAAACCTTTATCTATCCCGAGGAAAACCGAAAAAGAACACCGTAACTTTTCTTAAAACTGAAAAAAGAGTCGTGCGATACCTTTTATCGCGAGAGAGGAGACAGGGTTGGCGATGTTTCACGAAATGGAGGCGGGAGCGACGGTTTTCGCGAAACCGTAGGGTAGCGGTCGCGACCTTTCCCAATTGGGTGCGGGAATGGGAGATCGGGAGCGGGATCCGAAAAATNTCTTTTCTATGAACCTCCTCAGCCAAAATCAAATCACGAATATCATCGCATTTCAATTTAGATTTACTTGCAAAACTGCTAACTGTCATCCTCATGACTTCTCAACTATTTGACAATGATGCCAACAATATCAACGCACGTATCTCATCATAAAAATCAATTTCAACATACGACAATTGATTTGTGATTGTATTGAAATCATTCAGGTGTTGAGCAACAGAAACACCTTCCACCATCCTCAAGTTGAATAACTTCTTCATCAAGTACACATTGTTATTCGCCGATGACTTTTCATACATACCTGATAAGACTCCCATGAGATCTGCAGTCGTCCTCTCCTTGACGATGTTATGTGCAACGGACCCCGACAGAGTCAATCGAATAACCCCCAAAACTTGTCGATCAAACAAATTTCATTCAGTCTCATCCATTCTTTCAGGTCTTTTCCACAATAACGAAAGTTGAAGTTTCTTTCCATAAAGATAATCCTCAATTTGCATTCTCCAATAACCAAAATCTATGTCATCAAATTTTTCGATCATTGAAACCTTTACTTCATTTGCAGTCATCATGCTTCCTCAGATCCGAACAAAGCTCTGATACTAGTTGTTGCGAGATCTAGAAATGTCAGTTGATGTGATATATATATATATAAATCAAATAGGAGAACGATCGACGAAGTGAAAAAATAGAATGAGAAAAATCACACCAGAAAATAACGCACAAATTTACATGGTTCGACAAATTGTCTACGTCCACGGAGTCGTAGATGATTTTACTACTTGAGGAATTTACATCAGTCGATCACCTCGACTTACAAGAGGAATTTCTCACTTCGTTGCCCTCTTCTTCTCTCTCTTTCTTCTCTCTCTACACCGAGATACACCGAAGAAACTCCACACTGAGATACACTGAAGAAGATAAACTTATAAGAGTAATAAACTCTTCTCTTCAGCCACAAGCCACCAAGAAGAAGCCAAGGGAGAACAATCATCTTCTTTCTTCTTTCTTCTTCCTTCTGCCAAGCACGCACACACTGCTTGCACTTTCCTTCCTCTATCCCGAGAAAACCTTTATCTATCCCGAGGAAAACCGAAAAAGAACACCGTGACTTTTCTTAAAACTGAAAAAAGAGTCGTGCGACACCTTTTATCGCGAGAGAGGAGACAGGGTTGGCGATGTTTCACGAAATGGAGGCGGTAGCGACGGTTTTCGCGAAACCGTAGGGTAGCGGTCTCGACCTTTCCCAATTGGGCGCGGGAATGGGAGATCGGGAGCGGGATCCGAAAAAATCAGGCTCTAGCGCTAACAAATCTTATATCGTTAAAGTTTTTTTTTTTTTTTAATGTAAAGGGAAAGTATTTTTCATTTATAGGTTAAAGGTATGAATAAAAGGGCAAGTCGCAAATGTCTAATTTTTCAAATGCAGTTAATTTAATCTAAATACAATTTACTATTTTATTTAATCCATTCTCAAATTAATTCATATAAATAATTAAATTGGAAAGAACTTTTATCTTCTAGTCACTATAATGCATAAACTGTTCTTAATTTAATTTTAAATATTCTAATTCTGACATAAAAAAAGTATTGACCTTAGGTATTGCTATTTCACAAATTATAATTAGACCGATTATAAAATATTCTAATATACTAACTTATTAAATCAAATAATATAAAATTTATTTTATATTTATGTTATTTTAATTTTCCACACTGTCAATTTTATATAATAATTTATCAATTTAATCCTGAAATATATCATGCATTATCACTAGTTGCATTGTAATGAGAAAATAATAGCATTTAATGAATGAGAGAATAAAATGATATTAATGCATAATTTGGTCATATAGCATCTAATCTCTCGACCGTTGTACTAATAATATATATAATCCTCTCATGCATTTCATTGGATTGCTTTCTTATAGCTACGAAATTTCTGTGATTGACTAAAGTGTTAGATCTTGTTCTTCTTATCTCCTAGAATATATTCTTAATACTTGGTTCCTAAGAAGACATGTTCAGCTGGAAATTAATTTCATGCATAAAGGCTTTTCAATTGTTAGAAGCATGGAAATTTGTAATCTGCATTTTCAAGACTAACCGAATTAAATTAATGGAGGTCAACTTTAAAATCTAAAAGCTTTCGTTTGAATAGTTTTTAATACTGATTACATGTAATGTAATTTTAGTAATAGTAGATCTATTGGCGAGGTTGTAACAGTGGGTGATCAAGTCATTAAAAATTGTGAATGTTTTAGATATCTCTAGTTTATTGTTCAAAGTGATGGTGATATAAATTGGGATTTTGTTACTAGAATTCAAGTTGGATGGTTGAAGTGGAAGTATGCATCGGGCCTATCGTGTGATAGAAAAGTATCGCTCAGACTTGAAGAAAAAATTTATAAGATGTTAGTGAGAATTGCAATGGCTTATGGTGTAGAATATTGTCCTATAAAGGAGAAGCATAAAACTAATTTAAGTGTTGCTAAGATGAGAATGGTCAGATGGATGAATGACTTTACACTTAGAGACAAAATGTGAAACAAATATATCCGTTGAAGGGTTAGTATAGCACTAGTGGCAGACAAGATTAAAAAGTCATCTTAGATGGTTTGGCTACATTAAATGTTGATTATCTAAGGATCCAGTTCGCGGAGTTGATGTTTGAGAATCAACTTATGTTAAGAAAGGTAGAGGTAAATCTTAAAAGACATGGGCATATTGTATAAAAAATGATCTTAATTTATTAAAATTAAATGAAAATATGACACTCAATAGGACACAGTGGAGAAAAAGGATTCTTGTTGCTGTTCAAAATATGACAGTCGATAGGACACTTAGTGGGATTGAGGCTTGTTGTTGTTGTTATTGTTTTCAAGACTGACCAAAGAAAGGGGCTATGCATGAATTTGTGAGGGTTTAGTTATTTTATAATTTTAGTACGAGTTACCCCTTTTAATATATTCATGCTACAGGTATATTTGATATGTGTTTTTCTACACTAGTATCTACCGACCTTATACATATGGAAGCTTGCTTGGTTAAAGATGCTTCTCTGATAAACTATTGAAGCATCTTCTCCAATAAAACATACCAATTCACTTGATTTAGTTTTTAATTTGCTTAGTGGTTTCAATACATTGGCAGAAAGTGATATAGCCATTCCACTCTGTCTTTTTATTTATGTGCTTTCTGTTTAACTTTCTATTTTTGATTTATTTGTTTTTTGGCCCATAATTGTGTTTTTATTAGACCTTAAACTGCTAGGCTTTAATAGAGAAATATACATTCTTCGCTGCAACGGTTTGTTTAAATCTTTGTTAATGAAGTTGAGTTTGGTTGATTCACCTTTTTTTTCTGAAAAAAAAAAGAATACTTAAAAGCCATATTAAAGTTAGCAGCTTGCACGGGCTAACTTATCTCAAATCACCCGTGCGGCTTTAGCGCTCTTTCTTAGCACTACATCAATCTATCGTTCACAACGCTTGGGCTTGTAAGCACAAAGACTATAAGAAGAAGAGTAGGGATAATTATTGGAGAAAGAAGCACTTCACTAAGAAAGAGTGATTACAATACTTGAATGCTTAGGAACCTTGGATGTATTCAAATGAAGGGGAGGGATTCCTATTTACAGTCCCCTCCAAGTCTAAAGAAATCTTCTAGATTACATTAGAGCAGTCTAGTTTCTAGTTAGTTCTGCACTATTCTCTTACATACATAGCCGTAGATCTTTGGAGTTTCTCCTTCTAATATTCTCTAGAATGTGGCCAAGTCTTCTAGAGCTATTCGGATTGCTTTCCTTGATATGATATTTTATAGAATCTTTCATTTCATGGTTGTCTTGCCAATTTCTTTGAAGGCGGCGAAGTGTATCACTCTCCCCCACTTAAGCTCGCAATACCCCCATTACATCATTCTCCTGATACTGCTAGATCTTTACTTTGAATTGTCATAGTATGTTTTCATGCTCACAGCTAGCTTCACTATCAGGCAATCCTCTCCACTTGATGAGATACTCCTTATAATTGTCCGATCACTTTGTCTGCAGTATTTCTTCATCTTCTTTATCAAAGGAGGTGATTATGGCTGTAGGCGCTTGCTTGAAAATCCCTCTTAAAGGAGTCTTCCATGTCATCATGATAAGACTTTAACATGCTTACTTAAAAGACTGGATGTATCTTTAATTTTGGTGGAAGGTTGAGTTTGTAAGAGACCTTTTTCACTTTCTTCATTACCTTGAAAGGCCCTTCGTATGTTCGAATCAACCATTTATGTACCTTTCGAAATATTCATTGCTGCTCCCATGGACTAGATCTCCTTCTTTAAACTCGATATGCCTACGCTTTTTTGTCTGCCCACTTCTTCATTCTCCTTGCAGCTTTGTGTAATGTTGCTCGAGTTGATTCCAAGACTTGGAAAACTTGAAGGCTGTTGGACTTTTTCCTTCATAGTTGGTTGTAAGGTAGAGGGAAGTCATGGGTTGTTGTCCCATGATCATCTCGAAAGGACTATTTTTGGTGGCTTCATTTGTTTGTAAGTTGAAAGAGAATTGTGTCACATCAAACAATTTTGTCCAATTTTGTTGATTTGCACTCACATAGTGATGCGACGCAAATATAGCTCTAAGAGGGCATTGATTCTTTTGGTTTGTCCATCAATTTGAGGATGAAATATTGTAGAAAAGTTTAGATCTAAACCCAACATCTTGAATAGTTCGGTTCAAAATCTTCTAGTGCAGCGAGGATCTCGATCGCTTATAATGCTTTGTGGTATTCCCCATAGTCTTACCACATTGCAGAGAAATAGCCTTGCAGCTTCTTAGGCATTACAGTCGGTGGGAGCAGCAATGAATATTGCATACTTGTTGAACCTAACCACCACGACCAGAATGCTTCCAGATCAATCTGACTTTGGTAAGCTGGAGATGAAGTCTATAGAGATGCTCTCCCATGGTCTACGAGAGATAAATAGTGGTTCTAACAACCCCCCTGTGGTTGTTGAATGACAACTTCATGTTGTTAGCAAACAAGACAGGTGCGAACATATTCTTCGACCCCATCCTTCATCCTTGACTA
>JXCR01142905.1:42739-56695 GCA_002079205.1 Phalaenopsis hybrid cultivar | reverse complement strand
TAAGTTTGATAATTTTTGGAGTTATGTTTTGATTTTTAAAAATTATTTAAGTGTTAAATTTAATGATGATATTTAAAAAGCAATTAAAAATATCAAATGATCTCAAAATCCTTTGAAATTTTTATGGTAAATTCTCTAACTCATAAACCACAGTGGAGAACAAAAATCAAATGATTTTGATCTTTATGTTCTCTAAATTAAATGTTTTAAGCAAATTGGGTTTGCTCAAAATAGTGTGTTTTGATTCTTAAAAATCATGAAATTATTTCCTAAGACTACTCTAGCCATAGGGAACTTATATGAATTTTTGTAGAATTTTTTAAGCCACATACAATTTTCTATAATTATTTGAATAGAACATGCATAAAAACTTAGAAAGTTAAGATCTCTGTCTAGAGATCTCCTATGTCTTTGGAAAAATGGTTAGATTGTGCACCTAGACAGAGGCTACAACATATAAAAATTTGGGGTCAAGGTGATAATCCAATATGAATGGAAAATTGAAAAACCCCTAACCCTAATTCATTTTTTAAAAATAATTTATGCATCAAATTAATATGAAAATAATTCCACATGGTTCTTCTTTGTTCACTGAGCAAGAGGGTTTTTTTTTTTTTATGAATTTTCTATACAAAGATATGGATTTTTGAAGTTTAGGGGCTATTTTCTGAATTTATTAAATATCCTATTTATTTATTCAAACCGCGGGCTGACTGGATCATCGGATCCGTTGAAAAGTCACGCGGCGCGCTTCTATTCGACGCCGCCTTCTGACTCAGCGGCCACGCGGCCCGCCGTATCGTTCCGGATGATCATTCGGCTTGATCTCTGTCGTCTATTCAATACACGCGAGAATGGACGACATCTGTTCATCGTCCCCAATGGATCTCCACCGTTCATTCAATACACGCGAGAATGGACGACATCCGTTCATCGTCCCCGATAGGCTTAACCGAAACACCGTCCATTTTAAAACCTTAATATCTCTCTCATTTCTTAATGGATTTTAATGATTATTTTTTTTAAATTGTTCGTCTTGAAGGGACGAACACATCCATATGGTAAACACAATATGAAATTAAGCCATTATAAATGGAGAGCTCACGAAGGCTCGGGAGAGTAAGTGAGGTTATACCTTTGCTCCGAGAGGTTTAGCCTCAATCAGAGATTCTTCACACTTTTGTTGGGTCCCAAAGAGCTTAGGGATGAAGCCTCTAGCTCTGGTGTAAAGCCTCTGTATGATTTTGACCACAGCCGATTTTGGGTGTTGGTTGAGAGATATGGTTGGGGGAATTGATGGGGGTTTGGCTTCTTTCATTGTTGTGAAGGTGTAGGGCCAATTTATTTGACGTTTGGTGTTGTGTAGGTTGGGATTGAGGTTTGTCCTGGTTTTGGGCAGGAATTCAAACTCAAAATTGGATTGCCATGGTGGATTTGAGAGAGGGAAATGAATTGCAATGTACTAAGGGTCTCTTAGGGAAGCTCTCTGAGGAGTTTGGAAGGCCTTGGTGAAATTTTTTTTTACCACACACTATTCATGGCCGTGTGGGGTATTTTATAGAAATTGGCCAAGGGGAGGCTTGGTTGGCCAATTGATGGGTTAGCCTCACTGCTTAGGTGTTAAGGGGAAGCTTGGATGGCCAATTGAGGGGTTAGCCCCACTGCTTAGGTGTTAAGTAGAGGAGGCTCTCAACTCAATTTGGGCTGAGGTGGCTTCTTGGCATGAATTTGGGTATTGGCCATGTGGGGGCTCACGGTTTTGGGCTTTAGCTTGGGTTAAGGTGGCTAACCAAGGGTAGGATCATGGTTAAAGCTTATAATGACCAGTAAAAATGGCACTATAGGGTATGGACATGTGGTATGGCAAGTGTTCCTTATCCCTTTAAGAATTTTTTTAAAAAAATTTACCCATGAGATAAATATCAAGCTTAACATTTTTAAAAAATTTTCAAAAAATTCACCCATGGGATAAATATGAAGCTTAACCATGGGTTTATTATTGGCTTTAAACTCAACCCTAGAGTCTAAGGTGAGTCATGGTAAGACTCATTTGACCATACCATGCTTAATTGATTTGGATTTGACCATAAGTCCAGGCTTTAAACTCAACCCTAGAGTCTAAGATGAGTTATGGTAAGGCTCATTTGACCATACCAAAAAACTCAACCCTAGAGTCTAGGATGAGTTATGGTAAGGCTCATTTGACCATACCAAGCTCAAATGATTTGGATTTGGCCATAAGTCCATGATGGTGCACATGACCAAATCTTGTGTTTGGACTAGATTAGGAATATCAATTGGCCCAATTAAATATGTCATTTGGTGTAATAGACCATGAGGAACAATTTTCATGAAGGGTGAAAGTCATTTTGAGGTCAATTGGTTAATCAATTTGGTGGATTTTTGATTTTTGACCCATTTTAAGCATGTTGGGCTAAGTTTGTGTCAAACTTGGGCTAGCCATGGGCTAAGTCCAAATTGATTGTTATGTTTGGTGAAAAACATCATGATGAACAACTTTCATGAAGGATGAAAGTCAATTTGAAATCAATTTGATAGTGAATTTAATGGATTTTGATAAAATTTGGATTTAGACCCAATTTAAGCATATGGATCTAATTTGGGTCAAACTTGAGCTAGCTTTGGACTAAACTAAAATTGATTGTTGTGCTTGGTCACAAATGACCTCACAAAGGAGTTTCAACAAAAATTGGATGCCAATTTGAGGTCTAAGGCATTCAATTGTAGAGATGGGGTGTTAGCCAATATTGGGGCTAATTTTGGGAATTTTGGATTTAGGCCAAAATCAAATGAATTTGAGGCTTCACCATGGCCAATTGATGGTTTATTTTGATGTGTAAGAATGTTGTAAATATTTTGCAATATTAATTGAAACCAATTGACTAGGCTATGGGTTCAATTGAGGCTACTTGATGATTGATGTTGATATGTAAGAATGATTTTGCAATATTAATTGAGGCCAATTGACTAGGCTATGGGTTCAATTGAGTGAGATTAAGTCTCATGGTCAAGTATGGGGTTTTGACCCAAATCAAAATTGAGCTCAAATTATAGACCAATTGAGCCTGGATTTGGTTTAGTTTGGTCATATCAAAAGTGAATTTGAGTTTAGGATGGTAATTGAGGTCAATTAAGATCAAATTGATAGACATTTGGGATGGATTTGAGGAATTTTGGGTCTTTAAAGGGCAATTTGGGGATTTTGGTTAAAGATGGTCAAATTGGCAAAATTGGGTCATGTGATAGTTGAAAGAAATAAAATTGGGAATATTTGAGATTTATTGGAATTTTTTTAGAATTTTAGCATTTTTAGGATTTTTGGGTTAAAGAAGGGTCCCAAGGCAGTTAGGTAATTTGGGGGCGTCTGGGGCAAAAGACTCAAGATGAGCATTTCAGGTAGAATTGAATAGATATCCATTCTAAATGAACAATGGATCAATGAAATTCCCATTTTTGGTCCTTATGTATTGGTCTTAGCCAGGGTATTGTGAGGGTATTGTGTACCTTAGCTCCAAATCAACACCCAGGGTCAATCCTAAGGTCAAGTAGTCCTATAGGAACTCTTCTTGAGTTTCTTCATAATGATCTTACCTACTAATTGTAAGAGGTTAGGATCAATATGTGGAACTTCAAGTTGAGTAAAGAGAAGAGTTTTGAGTTTCTAATGGTGAAGGTACCTTTTCTAGTTTTCTAAGACTAGTCAATAGGAAAGTCCTATGGCTAGACCTAGGCTACTAAAGAAGTATCTATACCTCAACCAAAAGTGAGGTCAACAGAAACCTTCTTAAAAATTCTAAAAGAAGGAGTTGAATTGGATTGAAGAGTCTTCTTCCATCCTTCCTCCCAGTGCACTAAAGTGTGGTCGCCTCTCCCCTCTAGATATCGCTGACGCCTCTCTTTCTTAGATTAATTAGGATTTTTATAGAGAGGAGAATAAGAGAGGAGTTGTAGTGTGTGAGTAGAGAGTATTAAAAGAGAAATGAAGAGAAGAGATTGAAAGGAACATCAAGAGTTTGGTGAAGAGGATTTTAGATAAGTTTATATCTTTATGACTACATTTGATTTTAATTTAGATTTCTTGTTTTTTTTGCATAATTTCTACTTTCAAAATTTAGTATGGTTGTGTTTTCTCCATGAATTCTGAGAAATTTTCTTTTTCCTTAAAATGATAAGTGATTAAGTATTGGATGAAAGTTGTGTGAAGTATTAATCTTTGATGTTGGAATAAGTTGTGATGATTTTAAATCTTGCACTTCATTTACTTCTTGAATTGACCAATCAAGATGTTAATATTTTTTGTGAGAACTTTTAAGATCCGAGATACTATTGTCAGTCAACTAATGGTAAGAAATACATGAGATTATAGGATGAGAAAGTAATTCATAAGATTAAGTGCAAATAAAAAGGAAATAAACTTTGAAGGGTGTAGAATTAGAGTGACAAGTTAAAGCCCCCATTTTGGTTTATAGTCTTAGGTTTTGATACAAGATGTTGGCCCCCAAGTGGAGGGAGAAGAGGGAACTCTACAGTGAGAGCTAACATCTTCCCTACCTAACCCGTCTTCAAGACTATTCAAATATTAAATTAGCTAATGTTCTCTATAGCATTTCTAGTAAGGGTAAAGAGTAATTTTGCTCCTGTTTGGTACAACACAATTTGAATACGTCCACAACAAAATTCCTATACTTTTTATTGACTCATGATAAGGAAAAAAATATTTTTTTATATGGCCTTCATCTTACAAATATATAGTTAAATTTAGTTAGTTATTTATTTTACCTTCAACTATAGAAAAATAACAAAAAGAATTGAACTTTCATTCTTATTATAACATCTATAGTTTGAGTAAGAATATTTTCCAAAATAGAAACTGTTATCTAATTTCTTCTGATTTTAGTTGCATATTGTATTTTTTCCCTATGGGTTTGATATTCAGGGCTTAATAAAAAAGTGTTACGTTACTTGATAACGATACATATACTTCCGTAGTATCCCATCTTTAAATATATTAATTGTGTTCTTATTTGCTTTGAATTCAAGCTTTTTCCTATCCATTGCTCAGGGTCAAGTTTTTGGCATCGTTGCAAAGTAAGAATTATAAGTAAGGAAAAATTAAGATTATAACCACATACATTGTATTGTCATATAAAATTGGGATCATGGGTACACAAGGGTGCCGCACTAGTACATTCTGATGAGCCCATGAAACAGCTTTGTGGAATGAAGCATAGGTCCGATGTGCCATGGGCTGTTGCCACAGTTTCTACAGAGACCGTTGTATAACAGGATAATGTTCAAGAGAGACCTCTAAATTTTATGATTCAGAAGAAAGCAATCGATGATAAGGTAGAAAAGCTTAGAGCTGAGATTGCATAATTGGCTAAAAAGCGAGGAGTGGGTGTTGATGACGATGAAGATTTTGATTTCACGGATTATCTCGATGAGGAGTTCATGAAGATTAATGTTGGTGAGACTAGGGCTGCTACACTTGCCTGCGATGCTCCACTTGCTGGTGAGGAGAGCACCATAGATGACCTGCAAAAGGACTTTCAACTAATAGATGAACAAATCGTCCAAATGGAGAAAAGGATGGAAGAGATGGTTGTCACCATGACGGTTGTGCTACAACACATTAACAATCTCAGTCGCGACAATTAGCTTCACGGGAGGTCAATCAACTCAAGATTATGCAAATTACAGATGATAGAAGGGAAGTTACCTATGCCAATAGAGAAAAGTAGCTAAAGAAAAATTCCATCTTGAGTTGGGTGCGAGAGAAAATCATTAATCATGGTCGAACAATAAGTGAAGGAGGCCTTAGCCCAGTCTAAGGGTATTATATCAATTTTAATGGGTAGACCTTACCCGAATGACTTTGATGTCATGTTTTACCCCAAGGGCTTTGTGCCATTGAATTTCAAGACATTTTATGGGACCTGAAATCCCCAACAGCATATAGCCTGCTTTAGAGCTAGTTGTTGTAATGTTGGAGGTAATGAAGCATTATTGTTCAGCCAGTTCATTAGTAGTTTGTTAGTGATAACATTTGATTTGTATGTAGAGTTGCCTAATGGATCAGTGAAGTCATTTGCATAGTTAGCACACTTGTTCGTGAAGAGGTTTGACAGAGCGTAGCAACACATCACCATAAGGGGTCTTGTAGCTGAGCGGAAAAAATCTAATGAGACCTTAGTTGACTACAATTTGAGGTAGAGGAATTTGGGCATGAAATGTGAACCTCAACTACAACAACATGCGATTGAGATTCTACTAAAAAGAATTCATGGACCAGTAGCTTTCATGCTCAAGGGACTCACAATCAAGTCATTCAAGAAGCTACTCAGCAGGACCAACAACTTGTAGGAGGAGGTTAAGCATATAGAGTCTTAGGAACCGAGAAGTCTAGAGCAGTCAGGACACTCTAGAAGAAGTATGAGACAGTAGTAATCATTGATAAGGGAAAGTAACGGATGAGGATTCACACTGAGCAGTCTAGTCATGGTTCCCAACGGTCGTCCAACATGATCAGTCTCATCAGCAGCAATAGATCCATCAATATGGTCAGTCTGGTCAGCAATCATACGAGAGAGGACCGTATCGAACAGATGGTAGATAGGGTCCAGCATTTGTAGAACAAATGAACAAGTTATACACTTTCAAAGATGAAACTGTTTCAAAGATGTTAAGAAATTTGATGAAGAAGCTCGAGTTCAAATTGCCTGAGCCGAGAAAACCAAAAGAGATTATTAAAAAGTATCATCCCAACTATTTTTTATATCATGGACTCTTTAGGCACACTATAGAGAGATGTTTCAATTTTAAGGATTAGCTCAAGAGGAATCTCAAACAAGGAAATATAGCTATCCCAAAGGAATATTTGAAAGAACCTGAAAGAGGTTATGTAAATATGATTTCAATTGAGCCAATCACCCCGATAGAGTTGTATTTAGATGAGAGTGGTTGGATCACAGTCTAGAGCACATTATCAAAGAAGATTCTTGACCAGGTTAAGACTGCATCAGCACAAGTCGCCATTCAGAGTCTAGAACCCACTAGAACAATGGTGGAAATCACTCCATAGAAGTAGCCGCAGCTAGAGAAAAAGAAGGATGAGATTGTGCATGAGATGAAGACTAATAATGTGAGGGGTAGGATAGGGGCTACCTCCGTTAGATTGGTTGTTTTGGAATCGTGGGAAAAATTCCTCAAATTGTTGATGTGTATGACTATCTTTTTGCCTCTCCAGAGTCTTTTGAATATAATGATTATAGTTTCAACTACTTTTAATTATCTCTAATGATAACGTAATTGACCATGTCCAATCTAACCTCAAATTCCATTCCAAAAATGTTGCTCAAATCATACTTTAAGTCTGATGAATATATCAACAGAAATGAAGAAGATGTCGAGAACATCGTTACGACTGTTATGGGAGTGATTAGCCAGTCCTCGAGTATTAAGGGACACCAGTTGCAATCAAGTTAGACGTTTTAGATTCAGAAGAAATGCCAAAAGAATCCGCTACAATGATAAGAGAATAAGAGATTACAAAAATTCATTTAAGAAGTGGGAAGTTATTACCCCCGAGGACGGCTTCAATGTACAAAGGGAAACAAATAGTCACTTGAAGAGAACCACCTCTACCTCTGATAGTGGAATAAACACATAATCAAGTAAAAATTGAAGGTCTTTATAAAGTAGATTATAGTGTACTAGCCCATCTTAGAAGGTTTTCGGCCAAACTAAGCATCTATGACGCTCTGATCCTCTCGAAGGAGATGAGGGAAACTCTGGTCATAACATTACTTGACTCAGAAATTGGCTTAGCTCAGTTGGCCAACCTATCCTTGGATGAAGTTCATTTGTTAAAGGAATAGCTTGGAGTAACCTTCACCGATGAGGATCTGTTGTTTGGTACTACTGACTACAACTGAACGCTCTACTTCTTCGTCAGCATCAACAGATTTGTACTCTCCCCAGTTTTGGTAGATCTATGAGTGTCACTAAACTTAATGAGTCTATAGACATTAAGATACTTAGATATTGATGCTCAAGAGCTCACCACCGATAAGATGATGTTAAGAGGATTTAACCAGAAGGAAGAAATAGCTCTTTGATCGATTACATTACTCATGTAAGTGGGTGAGCTAGTAAAACCAAAAAATTGCACATCATTGACGTGGAAACATTGTTCAATGCTTTACTCGGTTGACCATGGATTCATGACCATAATATGATCCTATCATTGCTGCACCAGTGCATTAAGTAATGTAAGGAACGACAAGAACATTGCAACAAGGGGGATTTGCAACTGTTTTTAGTACATGAAGTAGGCATCCATGAAGATTCCACCTACTCTTCTTCTCCGAAGAAGACCATCTTTTCCCGAGAAGTTGTGCAAAATAAGATGGAAGGTTTAAAATAATCACAAGAGCAAGATTAGTCAACTCCACTTCAACGATCTACCACCACTCCTTTGTAATTAGTTGGTGGTGGTTCTTTTAGCCGACGCATTTGAGATTGAGGAAGGAGATGTGGACGAGGAAGAACCAACACAAATGTTGAACGGACAAAGCTGACTATCAGCATTAATGTGGAAGAAAGTTCTGAGGAAGATAAGTTTGAGGAAGAGATGATGAGGATAAAATAGAAGAAACAACAGTTTGAGATCTTATTTAGGATGTCGAGAAAAGTGAATATGAGTCAATGTGTGATTATATCAACCACTACGTGCACGCCTTGACCCTAACTTTGATCCACCCTCAAAAGATCAAGAGTTTAGAGGTCAAGAAAGTCCGGGGTGTTGGCTTGAAACTGAGCAAGTTTTATGGTGCTTCTCCTCTTATTAGTTCTTAAACTCCTGTAAATTTGGAGGAGGATGATTCCAATGAATTACTAGAATTATCATTGGGTTACTTTTCCCCTTATGGATAAAAATTAATTCAATAGGAATACGTGTCAAAGCCAAAGCCAAAGAATAATCTTTGAGAAATTGTGGAATACTAAATGTAGAATCCTCAATTTGAAAGAGGGTCCTAGATTTGGTACGATAGGACCAGTCGATGATTCAAAATTTTGCATGGTTGTTACTAGCAAATTAGAAGAGGATTGCCTCGATGTGGAAGAGGACCTTGAGGATTCTCCCATAGATGACGCTTCGCTAAAATTCAAGAAGGAAATCAAGTCAACAATCGACAAATTGAAGGAAGTTAACCTCAGGACTGAGAAGAAGCCCCAACCCACCTTCATATGCTCTCAGCTCAGCAAAGAGGATTCTACGAATTTGATCAAGTTACTATTAGAGTTCAAGGGTTGCTTCGCTTGGAACTACGATGAAATATCAGGATTATCCTCAGAAGTTGCACTTTACGGGCTTAAAGTGAACAAGAGTATGACCTCATTAAAGCAAGCTCCCCGAAGAATGCGCCTCGAAATAGAACAATTCATTGTCGAGTTGAAGAAATTAATAGATGCTAAATTTGTTCGAGAGCAATAACCCACATGCTTAGCCAACACTGTTCCAGTTAAGGAGAAAAATGGACAGATTAAGGTATGTGTCAACTTCAAGGATTTAAATAAAGCATGTCAAAATGATGAATTCCTACCACTAATACCAAAATTATTGGTGGACATCAAGTTGATACATAAGGTTTTCTCTTTCATGGATGGATTGTCATGGTACAATCAGATCAAGATGGATCCAGAAGACGCAACACATACAACCTTCAGAACACCGATCAAAATCTTTTGCTACACAGTGATGCCGTTTGGATTGAAGAACGTCAGAGCAACTTATCAACGAGCTATGACAAAGATCTTTGATGACCTAATCCACAACAAAGTGGAGTGCTATGTGGATGATTTGGCCATCAAAAACAAGCAGTGCCTAGACTACCTATATGATTTGAGGATCGTGTTTTAATGATTACAACAATATAATATTAAGATGAATCCCTTAAAGTGCGCCTTTGGCATTACCTCCAAAAAAATTTTAGGATTCGTTGTTTGTCCTCGGGGAATCGAAATTGACCCAGATAAGATTAAAGCTATATTGGAAATGCCGCCTCTCAAAACCTTGAAGCAGTTACGATCCTTTCAAGGTAAATTGGCTTACCTAAGATTCTTTATATCTAATCTGTCGGGTAGGTGTCAGCCCATTTCGACCTTAATTAAAAAATACACCAAATTTGTTTAGGAAAAGAAATGTCAACGGGGCTTTGAGGATATTAAAAAATATTTAACTATACCTCCTATTTTGGCAGCCCCTATCCCAGAAAGACCTTTGATACTTTATACTGCGGACTTAGATGACTTCCTTAGAGCCCTGTTAGCTTAGGACAATGACGAGGGTAAGGAAAATGCGCTCTATTATTTGAGCTGACGTCTAATACCAGCGGAGGTAATTGTGGTGGACATTCTGATGGCGTAATTAAATTTGTAATGTTGATTACTTGAGAGGAAAAATAAGAGATTATTAACCAAATTTTAAGTCAATAATAACTTGAGTTATGTTGAATAAAAAATGAGGAAACTCAATTTTTTTAATTAACTTTTTTTTTCATGAGAGCAATTTAAAGATATGAAATTCTTACAAGTTTTTACATGTAAGAAGTATGATAGATTAAAAAAGTTCTTAAAATGTAGAGAGTATGGGCAGACAACTGTCAAATCTAAGTTAGGCGATGCTGAAAAAAATTAGGAGTGATGTTGTGGTTTAACGGGCAAGGCACATGGTAATAAAAAAAAGTAGAAGTATAATTGTTGGATGTACTTGGACATTATTAGACTACAAATATCAAATAGCGTTTACTATTGGACGTCCAATATGATGGGAAAGTGGGTGTTGATGATGTGTGCCGACATGTTTTAAGAGTTGGATGTTAGTGATCATCAAAAGTTCGACATTGGTGGATGTTGGTAATTAGCTGATATAGGTGGCATTGGCTGACTTTCATTGTAGCTGGTAGACAATACTTGGTTGTTGGTGACAATAACTTTCATTAGGGTATTAGTTCGTCTATTCTCACAAACCGATATAATAGGATGGAGAGATTAAATAATAAAAATCTAGTAATGATCGATTAGAAGATTCAAATGATGTTCATAGGAAAAATTTTCTAAACAATAATATTTTCCTTAAGTTCATATTATTTAAAATGGGGACTATGTTTGGTCACAAATTTTGAAGGTAGTGATATGGTATATTTCTAGAATTATACAGGAATTTACATCAATTTTTATTTGTAATTAATACACTAGATTCCTCCGTCGTTGAATTTAAAAGCACTAGATTGGCACGATGTTCGAACTTACCAAGCCACATTTGAGCTAAAATCTGACTGATGTCTAGGGTTACTGATCTCCTAGATTCATATTTGAAAATATTAGAGAATACTAACATTATAAAATCGAAGGGTTGGTCATTTCCTATAAAATATTCATGCAAAAGTTAGAGCTTTTATGTAAATAAACATGTCTTTCAAATTTCTGGTATCATAATGAATTATTTATTTAATTTTTATTGAATTAGAAATTGAATATGTAAATTGTAGCAAACCAATTTTTCAGTCACGTTAATATTGATATTTGGTACGTAGAAAAAAAAAATAATATCACGTAGAACTCGACAACTAAAACTACAGAAGAAGTAAACTAAAAAAATTTACATTTAGAATAGAACATAAACAATTAAAGAAGAGTGAAGTCTCACGTAGAAATAGCGATCAAAAATACATTATATGAATCTATCAAAATAGATAATCATCTGCGTACAAAGTGCAGAAACAACACATTAATATGATGAAACTAAAAATTAACAAACACATAAAATTACAAACTTCCACAAAATACAACATATCAAGCACGAATGACTGAACAACCAAAAAAAGAAAAAGCAACACCAGTCCATTATGTAAATAGAATCACAAAATCAATAGTTGGAATCAGGCTTTGTTATCATGGGCTTTCAGTTGCAGGTGGTGGCGAAAGAAAAGGATTTAATGGGATTCCCGGGAAGAAAGGAAATGGAGGCAATATAACCTTCGGAATGCTTGGAATTGGTGGAATTGCTGGAATTTTAGGAATTGGTGGAATGTTCGGTATTTCCGGAATTGGAGGGAAATAAGGCTTTGGAAGTGTTGGTATGGTGGGCAGCGGCGGAAGCGCCCAAGGTTTTGGTATGGGTGGTAGAGTTGGAATAGGTGGTGATTTTGGAGCTGTTGTGTCAAGAAGATCACGTCCACCATGGCATAGAGAGCACTGGAGCAAGGCGAGTGCTATGAAGAAGTAGTAGAAATGGCTTATGTGAGTCATGGAGGCGCAGGAAAAGGGAAGGGAGAGAAGCGTTATTTGCTTGGTATGTGCTTTATGTGAATTGAGGAGGATGGTTGTGTTATTTATAGCAGAGGAAAGAAGGACGTGATCATTCGGGCTGCTTCTTGGTCATCAAGTAGGTTGTTCATTAGCTATCTAAACATAACCACTAATTACATAAATTTTATTTAATTTCTAAAAAGTTGCGGGGTTAATGAATTTCTCATGTTTCTGTTACTGTTTGCTCAACTTCCCAGCTTCCTCTTCGTTTTCAGAGAAAATGACTTTTTATCTCATGACACCCGGCCGAGAATATATATAAATAATACATACACACATACATACATAGATACATACATACATACATACATACATACATACATACATACATACATACATTATATATATATATATATATACATACATACATATATATACATACATATATACATATAGATACATACATACATACATACATACATATAGATACATACATAGATACNAGCTTCTCTCCACTGAAACCATGCTAGGGCTTTCTACTCCAAACATACTTTGTTGACATAAGCTCCTCCTCAATTAGCCCATTTACTGATGTAACCAACTATGTGTTTCTTCTCCTTGAAGATCAGCATCTTCAACTTCTTAACCCTAGCATCATCAACAACTCCCCCTTTTCCCCATGTATTTAGCCTGAAACTCCCTCCTTCAATTACAATCATACCTCATCCCGTTTTCTCTCATTTATTATTCGTGCTCATCCAACCCCTAGCATAACCCCTCCATGTTTCGGCACAACACCCTCCATCAGAAATCACTAATCTACCCCCCATCGGAGTCTCAGAGGGTAGTTTGTGATGGTGGATGCTTTCTTCCTCATGTTCTTCACATTTGATCTTTTTTCCCTCACGATCAAGCTACATATTCTCCGTTTAACCTTTGGTTAAGATTTGCAAATAAGTTGTTAGAGGGGTCTTGGATTGTGTCTCAATAAGTCACTTTATCATCTCCTCAAGAGAGTGTTTGGCTACACTGCGGATTTAATTTAATAAATCCAGTGAATCTAGATTTATCAAATCCAAAAGGGTTAAATCCAGAAAAATATTTGATTTAATTAAGATTAAATCCCTTCGAAGTGTTCGGCAGATGAGAGAAAGAACACACATGTATTTTTTTTCCTGACTTAAATCTATTAAATTCACCTAATAATCGGATTTAATAACTGCAGGATTTACGTCAAAATTAAAAAAAAATGTATTTAATTTAACGGCGGAATTTCACCATTTTTCCATGTTAACAAATTTAGGATAAAATTTAACGTAAATCATACTTAAAACTCCATACCAAACACCCCCCAAGGCTCTCGAATTAGCCCTCCATTCGGGCCTCCATAGAAGAAAATATTTCAAGCAGCTCTCCATTCAGATTTCCAAGAAAAAAACCTATCCTCAATAAAGGTGAACTTTTCTTCCATTCCAAAATTTAAGTCGACTCATATCATCCTTTAATTTCTTAGCCAAATTATTTTCTTTCTTGACTTCCATTACTTTTTGTATGATTTCAGAACTCCAAAACACTGAAATCATGAGCTTCAAAATTTTTATATGTGATTTTGACATGTGAGGA
>JXCR01142905.1:0-29676 GCA_002079205.1 Phalaenopsis hybrid cultivar | reverse complement strand
AAGGCTTTTACCAGACATTAAGAAGGTTGCATGGACCTGCTCCCTACTCTTAAACTGGTGAATACCTTAGGGATCTATTAAACTTAATATGTTTTACTTAATAATATTATCTTTAAAATTTAAGGACCCCAATACACAACATAGAGTTAAGAAGGTTTCCAAAACTTTACTTTTCCAGCTCTATATACATAAACGCTCTGACATGCATTTTGAGTTTCAGGTGGTGGAACGAGAAGAATCGTCAGGTACACTACGATCTTTCTTGTACTTTATACTGCTTTTCTTTTATAATTGTAACATACTTACTGCATAAAAAACACTTGCATGTTAAAAACAAAACAAAAACAAAACAAAACNCTTCCCCGCTCGACCCCGCTCGTCCGCTCCTTCCTCTCGTGCGCGACAGAAAACAGACGCTCGATCTCATGAGCTCTTCCGCAACGCAGAAGAAGCCTCGCTCACCTCCTCTCCTTTCTGAGCCGAAAGCCCCGCTCTCGTATTCTTCCCCGCGTACGATCCGAAGCCCACTGCTCGTTTCTTCTCGCTCGCCCGCTCGATCTTGATCTCCCGCACTCGCTCCTCTCTCTCTGTGAACATCGAAGTCTTTGCTTCCCCGTTCGATCGAAGGCCAAAATCACTCCCTCACCTCTTGATCGAACCCAAGACCAGAGATTCAGTAGCACTTCTATTTTTCCTCCTTCCCTCGGTGAGGTCCAGCCGGAGTCCCTTGTTCTCCCAGCTGACGGTGCTGCAGGAAAAGATTTGGAGGAAAGTCATGTGCACGCTCCTGTCTAACCCAATCATTTGACTGTTACTACTTCTCTGTGAGTTCTTGCAAAATCCCAAACAAAAAAAAAATTATATTTTCTGTGGATTTTATTTTTGTCCAATTTGTGTCAAAATCTTGTTATTTCTGTTGTTGTGCCTCTATTCCCACTGGAATGTGGAAGGTATAGTTGCATATGTACTTTTGTTTCGATTACGTCTTGAACTGACTCAGATGACAAAGACATGATATTCTTGCAATCTGCATTTTTTTTAATGAGTAATTCAAGTTTGCCACTGCTTGCTTTTATATTCCTCGGAGATTAAAGAATTTTATGACATTTTATTGGCTCATGCATAAACTAATAATGATCATTGTAACCTGTATTTCAACATCATTTTGACAGGTGGATTACGTTGGTTTATACTAGCATTGAAGATTTGTCTTCTTGGAATTTATAACTACTTATATTTGAATGCAAAAGATGATCATCTATGGGCTGTATAACTTTGATAAATTTCATTTTTTTTAGTGAATCGTATTGAATGTCATTAGTCATTTGCACCTTTAATGACATATGTTCTTTAGACAGTGATTTATCATTATAAATTGTCTCTTGAGAATTTATAACATTGTGTGTGATTACTTTATAAAGTACATTGAATTTGAAAGTTGGGAAGTTCATCCCTTGGTTTTGGCATGACATGCCTATTTCTATAATACTACAGTAAACCATGTCATTGATTGTTTTGATTTAGTGTTTGGTTCTCAAACACCTACAAAAAGGCAATTTTTGTTGAGAGTTTTGCCTACTGTTTTTGGGGTTGAGTTTAACAATTTTATTTACTATTTTGAGGTCGGATTTGGAGAGTTCTATCTACTGTTTTGGGTTTTACTTAATTATCATTTAAACGTTTCTTTTTAGGTCGATTCACTCGTTGTTTTTCCCTTTGACTTTACTAGTTTTGGAAGTGGGTCTTGTCTTATCCTTCTTTTGTTTTATTTGTTTTTAAATGGTTAAGTCAGAAAATAGGAACTTCTGATTTAATTAGTTGGAAAACACTTATTTAAGGGTCAAATGCCTTAAATCATTTTAAACACAAGTTAAACCATAGGATTATAGATTTTTAGGAGCACACTCTAGGTGAGAGCTCATTCACCTAGTCCTCAATGTAGGCTTTCTATAGCTTAGGCACACACCCTAGGTGAGAGTCCGTTCACCTAGCCTTCAATGTAGGCTTCCTAGACTTTAGGAGCACACCTAGGTGAGAGTCCATTCACCTAGCCTTCAATGTAGGCTTCCTAGATTTTAGGAGCACACCTATGTGAGAGTCCATTCACCTAGCCTTCAATGTAGGCTTCCTAGAGTTTTAGGAGCACACCCTAGGTGAGAGTCCATCCACCTAATCCTCAGCATAGACTTCCTGGTTTTTAGGAACACACCCTAGGTGAAAGTTCATCCACCCAGTCCTCATTGTAGACCTCCTAGACCTTAGGTGCACACCCTAAGTGAGAGCTCATCCACCCATTCCTCAGTGTAGGCTTCCTAGAGCTTAAGTACACACCTTAAGTGAACGTTGATTCACCTAATCATCGAATGCACAATGAAACTAGACACTTGACCCTAATTCACAAACTGACTAAGACACTAGACACGATGCACCAACACGTGACTCATGCTTCCTTAATTAAATAAACAGTGAAATTCCCTCAATTACTTAACCTACAATAAAATCCAGTGCATCAGGATTTGAGTTTGGGTATTACACTCAAATCCTCCTGGCAATTAGGGAAATTTGTTAACGCCACATATGGATCATCGGACTAGGATGAGTCTAAGGTCTAAGTGGCGAGGGCGATGACGACCTTGCTTATGTGTGCTTAAACGAGGGATACGAAGTGAAATTATTAGAATGATATCTCCTACCTCAAGGATCTTCAATAAGGGAGAGGAAAGGATCGATGATNATATATATACATACATACATATACATACATACATACATATACATACATACATACATATACATACATACTTGTAATTACCTAATGACCTCCATGAAATCTAATAATGAGGTGGTTGACTTGTAATTTTGAAATAAATATGAAATATTCCTCTAAATAGGAGGTCCATATAATGAATAAAGGCTAGACTATTTTATCCTTCACTACTGCGCGCTCTCTCTCTGTGTGACCACTTACTACCTGAACGTTATATACTTTTGATGTGTTTCTTGGACATTTTCGAAGCATGGAAACATGCCATTAATAAGAAAATGAACTCAAGAACAACAACAGGGAGAATACAGTCAGAAAAAAGGTGGTTTAAGCAGCATGCACTAGGGAGTTCCTGGAAGAATTCATCCAACAAGGTTTGCAAGATTTGATAACTCATATCACCAACTTGATTTCAAGGCAATTTATAGAGATAGTTAGAGTCGTGGCTGCCTTGGGAGTCCCAGGAGGGGAGCCAACCCAGTATGGGGCAACAAACCATCCTCAATAAGAACCAACAACAAGCAATGAAAAAAGGGTGATCCGCCTACATGGGAAGCAAAATGGCGGGTTGTGCTAAGCTAATGTCAGATCCGTCTTTATGGAGGAGAGGTACAGACTAATGCAGACCATAGAGTAGAGATAGTCGGAGATCATCTTCTCCATACAGGTCTCATGAGCTGAACCTCAGGAAAAGTTCAACATGCTCGTCTTAGAATCATACAAAGGATGGTCAGATCCTAACGACCATTGACCCAACCGTCAATTATGAAATTTTTGTAGTCTAGAAAATATAATCAAAAGCTTGACCCAATTTATATGAAGCGGGTAATGTGCAAGATTAAATAAATAATATATAAAGTTAATAAAATGGTTCCCACACTAGGGGTACTATGCAAGTATACGTATCATTTAAAGTAATAAATGACCCTAATGGAGTCTTAAATATCGATCCCACGGGGATAGGAAAAACTCTTATAGGCTGATAACCACATGAAAATATAGTTGTGTAAAATTTATAAAGTTGACTCCGCTTTACAATGGTGCCAAAAACTGGATTTGGTATTTTATGAATAATAACGTTCAGTACTTAATGTTGGTATTCAAGGCAAGTTTACGTATCATTATCAAATAATATAAGAATTTCTTTTTAAGTCACGAATATCGATCCCACGAGGAAGGTTTAAATTTGAAATGATAAATTAACTAAAAAATTCATAAAAGTAAAAAGAAATTACTGTCACTAATTTCGAATGTTTAAGATTCTATTAAAACTAAATTATTAACTACTAGCAGAATTTAAGTGTAGGGTTTAAAATTAATAGCTATTAAACTATGTTTATGTGATGAAGTTTTCTAATATGAAAAAACATCTTTCTCACTACAATGAGTTTTTGGTGAAATAAGATGAGATAAATGTTTTAAATATGTATTGTGCCAAATAGGAGCAATTTTAATTCTCTACCCTGATTCAGTGTTATAGAAAATCATTGGCTAATCTTAAGTTTAGTCCCTAAATTTGTGTCTATGCTAGAATGATACTGGCTCCCACTCCAGAGCTCTCACTTTCCTTCCCCTGAAGGCTAACTCTCGCTTTAGTTTTTAAACACTAAGATTGAATTTGGGATTTTTAGTTTGTCACCCTAGAAGTCTCCAATTCTACACTCAACAAAGTATATTTCCCTATTTATTTGCACTTAATTCCATGAACGAAATACTCTTTCATGAAATTAAATGTGATTCTCACTCTATTGTAGAGCTCATACTCCATTTCCCAGATCATATGTTTCACAACATATTTTAACAATTTAATTGGCCAGATTGAAAAGTAAATTAAGATCGGAGTTCAAAAGACATCATAATTTATTTTAAATTTTAACATTGGCACATCCAAATTATCTCTTCATTTCATCATATCTCAGCGTAGGGAGAAAGATAAAGGAAACTACTCATACTTCATGAGAAAGATACAACAAAATACAAATTTCATATATAAAAGAACGTTTCTACAATAATAAGAAATAAACAACACTTATCTGAAACTCTTTCTCAAAGCAAATCCCTTGTAGCCTCTCTCAGGAAATGTAGGAAGAAGAAATCTCTCACTTCTCTTCCTCTATAACACATCTTAGAGAATAATTCACACTAACTCACCACACAAACTCAAAAATATATAGAAAACAACTCACTATTGGCATGAAATAATGTGAAGTGGAAAGAAGAGAGCAAAATGGGGTGATGGATGGCAAATAGGAGCAAATGAAGATGAAAAGGGCGGAGGAAGACCTCTTTTCTGATCAATTTTAGCTCTAAATAGAGCCTAGGGTAGGTTCTCCAGTAAGTGCATCCAAAATTCTTCAAAAAGCGTCCAAATTCATTGAATCTTCTAGAAATAGGGCGTGCACCAACATTGGCTCCGTCGACGCCCATTCTGGCGCTATCGGCGCCAACGACCTTTTAATAAATTTGTGTTCTCTGCAAAATGGCATCGTCGTGCCTAGTTTGGTGCCGTTGGTGTTGAACAAATTTTTAAATTCTCCATTTTGGCTCCAAATTTCATCATTTTTGCTTCCTTTTTGCTCCAAGTCCTAAAAATCAGTAACCTGCAATAAAACATAAAAAATACATTCCATTAAAGTGAAATATCACCAAAAATGAGTATAAAACATGGGTCTAAAAATGAATATATTTTTGGTGTATCAAAATCTCCCAAACTTAATTGTTACTTGTCCTCAAGTAACTCCTTTACTACATAAAAAAAATATGACTAACGTCTATGATTTTAACTTCTAGATTTCTATATTTTAGTCCACTAAATACAATTATATAACCTAAGGAAAATTTTAAAATAACTTCAGTTAATACTAAATGTATAAGAATTTCTAGCAGTCAAGTCTAAATTTTTTGATTACTATTTCTTTTCAAAGGAAAATTACAAATTATTCATATTAAAGCCACTTAGAATATTCATATGAAAAAGAACTTCATGAAACTTTTCTAGTAAATATGCTAATACTTAAATACAATTTTAGAAAATGTAGTCAGGCTTTCTTCTTTAAGTTGATTCAAGTGAAGCCAATTTTTAATCAGGCATCTCCTCAATTTTTAATCAGGCATCTCTTTTTTTTCTTTGCTTTTTCTTTTCTTTTTCAATATTATTTTTCAATCCTTTTTCTTTTCTTTTCTTGTCTTTTTCTTTTTTTTTTATGTGAGGATTATTATATCTGGATAGAATATAAGCATTTGCTGAGAAAGAGTTAACTACAAATACATCATACAAAGTACTAAAAACTAATAACACTACTCAAATAGTTCCCAATGTAAAAACACTCTCACAAATCTATAGTTAACAATTCAACATAACATTTAAAATAAATGTTACACATCTAAAAACAAACAGTCTCAACAATAAAATACAACCAAACATAAACTAAATAAAAATCTAACTAAAGCATCACAAATCATCGTCTTCTTCTTCTTCTTCTTCTTCTTCTTCTTCTTCTACATTCAAATTTTGCTGCTTATATGGAGTAAAAATAGGGTGAATAGGAAATTGAACTGAGTGATTGCCCCTCATGTATCTGACCATTGCATCATCATACGCAACATCCTATTCAAACTTTTGTCTAATCAAATCATCATTGTAAGCATGTCTGGCCTCCATATTTTCCATTCTATTATCCAATCTTCAAATATCTCCTTGTTGGATCATCATCTGCTCCATAAGTACCTAAATAGTAGGGTTACTAGAAGTACTTGAAGTGGAAGGAATATCCCTGGTCCTTGACCGACCTTTTTGTAAATCAACAATTACAAGAATTTGATGACGCTACTAAAAGATTTAAATTCCAGCAACGATGCCAAAAACTTGACTGCGACTTTATATACATATTTGATTTAATAAAGATGTATAGATATAATATTCAATAATGTTAAAGTCGATTGTTAATGCAAGTATACGTATCGCTCAAGTAATATAGGGCTCTAATGGAGTCCTAAATATCGATCCCACAGGGAGAAATAGAATACTAAGGACTAAGATTTAATAAAAAGTAATACTTCAACTACAACAACACTCAAGTTACTTATCTGTCACTAATAGACAATTGAAATAAGTAGATAATTCTGGATAGTAACTAATGATAGAGAATAACATTTAATTGTGATAATCAATATCTAAAGAAAGCATCATTCTCCTTGTCAAGAAATTATAGTGAATGGATAAAATGAATTAGTTCAATGTAGAAAAATCCTTCTCCTTGTCAAGAAATTATAGTGAATGGATAAAGTGAATTAGTTCAAATTATATTGCATGGATAAAGTGAATTAGTTCAATTTAGATTGTGTCAAATAGGAGCATACCTATTCTTTACCGATAAAATGAATTAGTTCAATTATATTGTGCCAAATAGGAGCATACCTATTCTTTACCCTTTTGTCCAGGCATAAAGAACATTAGAATCCTATGCTTGGTTACTGATTCTGCGGCTAGGCTGGGAGGATACCGGCTCTCACTTCGGATCTTCCTATGCTTGGTTACTGATTTTGCGGCTAGGCTGGGAGGATACCGGCTCTCACTTCGGAGCCCCCACGTTCCCCTAACCTGAGGGCTAACATCTACACATCAACACCCAAACGATAGGACCGAATTGGGGATTTTAGTCTGTCACTCTAAAATCTCCAATTCTACCCCGATAATAATATTTCCCTATTTATTTGCACCCAACTTCTAAGAAAATCTCCAATTCTACGCCCGATAATATTATTTTCCTATTTATTTGCACCCAACTTCCAAGGTTGACCTCCCTGAATCTTGGATGTAATCTTCACTTTAGTTGTAAAACTCAATATATTTTAACAATTCAATTGGCCAGATTGAAAGTAAATGATGATCGAAGTAAAAAGATCATCACAATTTCTTAAACATTTTCATGGCTTCACCGGNACATCTTTCGTTGTTTTATAATAGTGGTGTTTGCATGCATACATACAACCTGATTCTTATGTGCTTGCATAATGAACATCTAAGGGTCCGTTTGGGGCAGTTTGTGCGTTGTAAGATAAGTTGTTTATCCTGAAATGCGGCCCGCGGGCCGGCCACAGGGGTTGACCCGCGGCCTGCGTTTAGTGTAAAAACCTAAACGTAGTTTCGGATAAGCTGATGAAACGCGCGAATCAAACAATACGGCGGCGTTTTCAAAACGCCGCCCGCACTTATAAGCTGCCCCAAACTNGTTTGGGGCAGCTTGTGCGTTTCAGGATAAGCCGCTTTATCCCGAAACGCGGCCCATCAACTGACCGCAGGGGTCGTCCCGCAGCCTACGTTTAGTGTAAAAACACAAACGCAGTTTCAGATAAGCTGATGAAACGCACGAACCAAACAATACGGCGGCGTTTTGAAAACGCCGCCCGCACTTATAAGCTGCCCCAAACGGACGCTAAATTTTACATTTTATATTTATATCATTCAAATATTTCATGTCACATAAGAAATATCTTTAATTTAACTTAAAAAAATGAAATATGCCTTTTTTTTTTTCTTTTTATGCATTGCTAAGATTAAATATATGTAAAGATTAGCCTAAAAAATATGGGAGCATCGGAACTAAATGGGATCTAAATGANCAAACAATACGGCGGCGTTTTGAAAACGCCGCCCGCACTTATAAGCTGCCCCAAACGGACCCTTAAATTTCATGTCGCCTAAATCTTAATTTTTATATTTATATCGCTAAAATCATTCGCATCACATAAAGAATTTCATTATTTTAAATTTAAAAGGTGTTTAAATCAAATCAAGGTGTTTAAATTAACCTTATGGGGCTAAGAATAGTGTGATCTTTAGGGTGTTCATCCTACAACGCTTATGGGGCTAAGAATAGTGTGAACCCCTTTATGTGGGTCCCACTAATCCTAGCCGTGAAGACAAAAAATCAGAATTGAATATAATTAACATCAAGAAAAAAATTATATTATTAACTTTTAAATATTAATTAATAAAATTAAAACCCCCTTATTGGAAAATTTAAATTCTTAATTAAATTAAAATTTAAACTTTAAGGTCTAGAAGGTGTATCACCAGCCACACATACATTAGATTGTTAGCTAGCCCACTAGATTCGGCTTAGGTTTGTCTAATCGTATTTGTAGGTCAGGTTTTACTCTGACCCNTTTAAGGTCTAGAAGGTGTATCACCAGCCACACATACATTAGATTGTTAGCTAGCCCACTAGATTCGGCTTAAGTTTGTCTAATCGTATTCGTAGGTCAGGTTTTACTATGACCCAAATTGATCTGAACCTGGCCTAAATATTAAGTTGGTCAGAATGTCCAACCCAAACTTGACCCCGCCTTCAATCCATCAACATGAACCCGACTTGTATAATAAGTTTAATACAAGGTATAATAGCTATCTGAGTCGATTTTGGATTGACGGTTTGATTTTGAGTAAATTTTGGGTTAGCAAGTTAATTAGAATATGGCCCAAAAATTAAAACAGTTTAAGATTTGTAACTAAAACTAATCCTAAAAATTATTTGGGTTAAGCAAACCCGAGTTCGAATCGAGTTGACGTATCAAGTCAATTTTTTATACCTCCACCAAGAATTAGGTTAGAGAAGTGGCGGCTAATTCNACTCTGACCCAAATTGATCTGAACCTGACCTAAATATTAAGTTGGTCAGAATGTCCAACCCAAACTTGACCCCACCTTCAATCCATCAACATGAACCCGACTTGTAAAATAAGTTTAATACAAGATATAATAGCTATCTGAGTCGATTTTGGATTGACGGTTTGATTTTGAGTAAATTTTGGGTTAGCAGGTTAATTAGAATCTGGCCCAAAAATTAAAACAGGTTAAGATTTGTAACTAAAATTAATCCTAAAAATTATTTGAGTTAACCAAACCCTTTTTTTTTTAGTTGAGTTCAAGTTGAGTTGGTGTATCAAGTCAATTTTTGATACCTCCACCAAGAATTAGGTTAGAGAAGTGGCGGCTGATTTATGTGATTATTATGGATGATTTCTATGTTTAATGATGTTTACTAGCTTAGAATTATTAATAGGATGAATGTTTGCTCATTAGACTTCTTGTTAGGGCTATTTTTTAGTAATCTTTATTCTTATTTTCTATTTGAGATCATGCTTAATAAAATAAACACCAATATTGATTCAAAATTAATAAACTTTCTTGCATGTGCTTTATTCGTGCTTATTCCTCTAAACATGATCAAATAGGACGTGTGACTTGGCACTTTGGTGCTAAGAGTATGTGCACATGCACATACTGACTTTGAGTTTGTTATGTGCTTACTAACTTTTTTTTGCAAATTAGTTAGTTTCCTTCTAAGAATTTTTAATGTAGTTTGAATTGAACTAGGATTAGATTTCATGGGGTTTATAATGAGTGAGGATAGATTGTGTGGCCTGATGATGCCTCTTGAAGCCTAGAGGATTTGGATCACAAAGAACTACATCAAGACATTCCTAAGGAAGGCAAATTGAATGATGAAAGATGAGAAGAACTATAAGCCATCCTTGTAGTATGTCAACATGTACTTACATGTCAGATAAATGAGGGATATGGAGTAGATCGGTTCCTAATTAATTGTTGTCATATTCTGTTTGTATTGCATGACAAATGAACATGTTGATCTTCTTACCAAGGAACTCCTAGGTTGTTCTTAATAAATCATGAGTCGTCGTGTGTTTGGGGCAAACAGGCAAGCTGGCAAACTTAGCTTTATTGGGCCACGTTTGACTAGTGTTAGTTAGTGTGCAGCTTAGTTGACTTGATACAAACTGATTCACATATTAGTTTTGTGGGTTACCTATCATGAATTTGCCTATGGATCACCTCTATGGGTTGATGGTTCTNTATATATATATATATATATATATATATAATCACTCCCCTTTTCTAAGGAACACTGTGAATCAGACTAACCCAAACACTATAAGAAATAGGAGTAATTCCAGCATTCGAACACTTTAAAATTACTTTCTTTACAACATCTTTCATGATAGGGATGATTCTCTATTGAGGATTTGCTTTATGCTTATGATTATCCTCCATTAAACTTTTATTCTTACAAATTGAAGGGTTAATTACTTTAATATCTGCTAACTTCCATCTAAAGGCTTTCTTATATTTGCTCAATGTCTCCACCATGTTTTCTTCGTAATTTTCACCTAAGTGTGAGGATATTATAAGAGGTAATGTTGATGAGTTCCTTAAGAAGGATACTTTAAATTCATAGCAAGAAACTTCATCCTCAAATTCAGGAGCTTCTTCAATATACACAACAAAAGGTTTAATAATTTCAGTAGTGTCTAAAATCTCAAAATTTTCCTAAACATAATTTGAATACTCAGTTTTTATCTCAATAGATTTATCTTGAAAAATATTTTCACTCATAGTACAGTTCTTATTGTCTTATTTTTTCTTCACAACTTTCTCAAAAATGGTTATCAATTAAATCATAAATAATCTCCATTCTATAATATTCATCATCTTTTTCTTTGGCTAGATACTTCATTCACTTTAACATATTAAATATGACATCTTAGTCGTTAACTCTCATGGTTAGCTCTCCTCTTTACACATCTATCATGGCTCATCCAATGGCCAGGAAATGTCTCCTTAAAATTATTAGTATTTTTTCATCTTCCTCCTTATCTAAAATATTGAAATCCATAGGGAAGATAAATTTATCCATCTTCAGTAGTACAACTTCTTCATGCCCTTTAGGGTAAGTAATCGATTGATCAGCTTACTGTAGGGTTATAGTAGTGGAAAAAATCTATCTTAAGCCCAACGTTATAAATATCAATACTGGCATGAGGTTAATGCTAGCTCTTAAATCACATACATCTTTTACACAAAATCATTCTCCTATCATCTATGGAATAGTAACGCTGCCAGGATCTTTGAGTTCTTACGGAAGCCTTTTGTAGATTATTACATTACATTCTACACTTAATGCAACAATCTCGTGATCTCCAAACTTTCTTTTTTTATTTAAAATTTCTTTCATAAACTTGACATAACTAGTCATTTAATCCAACACCTCAGCAAAAGGGATTTTGAATGTTGACTTTTAAATATTTCCTTAACTTAGAAAATTGTTGATCGAGTTTCTAGTTTCTAAGTCTCTGAGGAAATTGAGGTGGTGGTCTTTCCAAATTGATCTTAGTTGGAGAGATAGGTTTTTCCATGTCTTTAGAAATATTTTATTCATGTTTTTTTAGTTTCTTCAGCTTCTCTCTCAACTTCAATCTCTTTTTATACAATATTCTCCAACTCTCTACTAGTTCTCAACTTAACCAGTTCAACTTCCTCATTATTTTTTATCTTTATGATTAACTTTAGTGTTACTATGAAGTATTCCCTGAGGCCTATTGCTAAGTGAGTTGGCAATCTGACATAGTAGATTCTAAACATTTATTATTGTAACACTCTGATTTTATAATTGATTCCCCATTTGTAAAAATACTTTTTTCTATAGACAACTTATTCTCTTTAATTTGTTTATTATTTCTAAAGCTTGGAGGATAAGAAGGTCTATAGTTAGCATTACTCTAGTTGTTTTAGTTTTTGAAAGGATTTACTTTATTTTTCCCCCATTGCATATTTCCACCATAAGAGTTGTTATTCCAGTTAAAGTTACGGTGGTTTTTCCAACATGGGTTATAATAGGTAGAATATGGGTTATTGGGTCTATTGTTAATTACATTTAAAGTCTCATATGAAGGTTAAGAATCAATCAATTGTACCTATAAATTTTCCTTGCTCACTTGCGGTGTTTGAGGTAAAATCATTTCAATTTGATCTAACTTCCCATATATTGCAGCAACTTGTGATGCCAAAATAGAAATTGCATCATGCTCATAAACAGTAGCTACTTTCTTAGGATTACCTCTTCAAAGGACCATTGAAAGTTTTAAGTAGCCATCTCTTTGATTAATTCATAAGTTCCATCAAATGGTTTTTACATTAATGAACCTCCACCAGTAGCATCATTAATAAATCTAAGGGATCCTACTAACCCATTATAAAGTATTTTAATAATTAACCAGTCTGGCAAAGTATGATGTGGACACTTCCTAAGAAGTTTTTTAAATCATTCACAGGATTCATATATAAACTCACCTTCATATTGACTAAAAGAGGTAATATCATTTTTATGCTTAATAGTTTTTTAAGGTGGAAAATACATAGCTATGAAATTTTGTGCTAAACCTCCTCAAGTTTTGATAGTTTTAGGTTCTAATGAGTTTAAACACATCTTAGGTTTATCTCATAAGAAAAATAGGAAAAATCCAAAATCTAACAATGTCATTTGATATGCCTTCGTACCTAAATGTAGCACATAATTCTGGAAAACTAGCAAGGTATAAGTTCAAATCAGATGGTGTTCCCCCAAACTAATTATTTTGTATCATTTGATTATGGTATGTTTTAGCTTAAATGATTTAGCTGATATAATAGGTGTTTGTAAGCTCAAATGAATTTCATCTATATTAGCGTTTGCATGGTCCCTTAATGGTCTTTGACGACGTTCATTTTCAAGAGTTTCATTATTAATATTTTATGTAATGTGTTCGCCACTTTTTGTAAATTGTGATGTTCTTTTCATTTTCAGATTTTTCTTATAGTTCATTTTAACTCAGAATTGTAAGGTACTAAACCTTCACATCTTAAACTATGCAAATAAAAATAAAAGTTTAAAAATTAAAATAAAAAAAAGAAAAAGTCTAAAAAAAAATTCTCTTCTTTTTCATTTTTTTCTTCTTTTTTTAAAAAATATTTTTAACACAAAAAGAAGCACTTATATATTTAAACAACACTACAACTATCCTAAAATAAGTCTACAATTGAATTAAAAAGTTTCTATGTTAAAAATTATGTCGCTTCCTTTTCTTCTTTCCCGACAGCGGTGTCAAAAACTTGACCAGACCTACAGTTACACAGTTATATAGTTTCCAAAAATATGGCCAAAAACTTGACCCAATATATTTTTTTTGGTTATAGTGCACAATAGATATGTTATAGAAATTAGAATTTGATTAATAGTTTACACACTAGGGGTACTATGCAAGTATACGTATTATATCAAGTAAAATATGCTTTTCTTTTAAAACCTAGTATCGATCCAACATGGAAGGTGAAGCCCTTTTTATGGACTTTGTAAAACTTCACCTTAACTATAGATAATTATCTAGGAAATATGGTAGCAAGTTTATGTGTAAGAAGAAGTTACTAAATTCCTACTCTTTCAATTTCAAAGCTTAAAGAAAATGTAGTTTTTCTAAAATAGTTTTATGTAGAAAAGTTCAAATTCTATAAAAGTTCTTTCTCATTAGAAAAAGATCATATTAGTGTTGGAATCAAATGTCTAATGGTTTAAATTAGTTTTGTGCTAGATAAGAGCAATCCTATTCTTTACGCTATTTCGAGTGCATAAAGAACATTGGCTAACCTTGAGTTAAGTTCTTAAATCTTTGATTATGTTAGGTAGGTTCTAGCCTATCATTTCTTGATTACCCACCATGTCCATTATTATGGAATAACCTAGCCTTAAGTTCCAAACTCTAGAACTAATTGTTAAAGGCTCTAGCCTGTCACCATAAAATCAACAATTTACACCCATCAAAACTTAGCTCCCTATCTCTTTGAGCTAACCAATGAGCAACCTTCTCACCCACCAGATTAGTGTGACTCTTACTAGTTGAGGAACACATAGCCCTCCTGGGTCATTATGGATTCGGAAAAATTTTTAAAAATCCAATTTGGTAGATTGAAGAAGTAAATTAAGTACGAAATAAAGAATCATCACAAGTATTAAATAAGAAAAATCTTAAAAAATTCAAATCTTACACATAGGGCTGTCTAAATGGCTCTTTGCTCGTGAATAGCTCATATTTGGCTCGTTAAGAAGCTTGTGTTTCGCTCATCCGTTAAGTTAACGAGCCGAACACAAACAACACGAATAATATTCATTTTATGCTGATGATATCCTAATTTTCTCCAGGGCTAACAAAAATGCTATCAAAAACCTTTACGAAGACATTCAAAAATTCCAGCAAGCTTCTGGCCTTGAAGTGAACAAAGACAAAAGCCACATCCTTTTCCATATCTTTTTAAGCAAATAAGGTGGCTAATACCTTATTTATGCTGATGACATCCTAATTTTTTCTAGGGCTAACAAAAATGCTATAAAAAACCTTTATGTTGATATTCAAAAATTCCATCAAGCTTCTGGCCTTCAAGTGAACAAAGAAAAAAGCTAAATCCTCTTTAGCAAGAAATGCTCTATTGCCTGCAAACAGTGGACATTAGAGCTCACTGGATTCAAAGCTATGGATACCCCCTTCAAATATTTGGGGGTATATCTAACTAAGGGAAGGAACAAACAAATATATTTTAATGAAATTGTGGATAAAACCATTGCTACCCTCCAAGGGTGGACAAATTCCTTCTTGTCTAATGGGGGCATAATAACCATGTTGAATAGCATCTTAACCACCTTCCTCTTGTACACATTATAAGTGATTGTGATGAAGAAAAGCACACAACTCATGTTAGAAAGAACCTTCAACAGATTCTTGTGGTATGGGCAAAGGAAACAAATGATCTGGGCCAGCTGGCAGAAAGTAGCCAAACCTCTATATGCTGGGGGTCTAGGCTTCAAGGGACTTCAACAACTACAACAAATTAGCATGTGCAAAATTTGGCTAAAGTTCAGACAGAATGACAACCTCTGGGCAAATTTCATGCACTCCAAGTATTGCAGAACTGAACACCCAAACTTGGTGAGGGCCAAACTAGGGGACCCTAAGACCAGGAAATAAATGTTGAAAGTGAAGGAACAAGCTTAAAAATAATACACTTGGGAGATGGGACAAGGAAACATCAATTTCTTGCAGGATAAATGGTGCCCAAAGAACATCATTGAACCCTTGGATGATATGTTGGACAAAAACATGATGGTGAAGGATTGCTGAGAGGGGCAAAATTTGTCTCAGGAAGCACTCCAAAATGTGGTTACGGAACACTCAATGAGAAATATATTAAAAATCTAATTTGATAGAAATAAACAATATAGGTTTATTATTAACGCAAACTCTACTCAAAGTGTGACCAAAGCTATTTATAATCAGTTGTTCACCTGGGAGGCAACTTCTTGGGAGAGAAATTGTGGAAAAAATTCCTATCCCCCTCTATGACTTTCTTCTCTTGGAGAGTGCTAAATAACTTAATACCTACAGATGATATACTCAAGTTAAAGGGCTTGAAGGGACCTTCCAAATGCAAACTCTGTTAGAGTAGTGAAGAGACATCCATACAACTATTTTTCCAGTGTGAATTCTCCAGGAAGGTTTGGAGTTCCTTCATAACTAATTTCCACATCAACACTCTTAACTTGGGGTGGGAACAACTGAAGAAGTGATGGTTAAATTGGCAAAGACTAAAACTTGGTACAATCTCATTCATCACTGCTTGGTTCATATGGAATGCAAGGAACAAAAACAAGCATGAAGAAAAAAAAAGTGACTACAAAAATAGTGGAGGCTAATTATCTTGCTTACATCAGAAAGCTGATCATATGGAATGACTTTCCAAACATCTTAAAAATTAACCAAAGCAAGAATCAGAACTGCAGAAAAGCAATTAAGGTATATTGGGAGAAACCTCAATACCCCCACCTAAAAGTCAATACTGATGGAAGTTTTTCAGCTCACACAATAGGTATTGGAGGGGTGTTCAGAGATCACAAAGGCAGGTGCAAAATGTTCTTCAAATCTCCAATTATTGTTGAAGATGCCCTGGAAGCTGAGACAGCTGCTCTTTACTAGGGCATAAACATGGCTACCATCAACAGTTGGACACCACTCCAAGCTGAGGTTGACTCTTCAATGCTAATTTAGTACATGACAGGTAAAGCTCCCCCCCATGACGTATCCAACAGTGGATTCTAAAGATAAATCATATCACCAAGGAGATACAGGTCAACTACTATTTTTACTACAGAGAGGGCAACAAACTAGCTAATTATCTAGCTATTGAAGGTGCTGAATCCCAAAGAGTAACTGTTGCTACTAACCCCACACAGGTTTTGCCTGACCTGATAAAGGGTGACNCCCCCCATGGCATATCCAATAGTGGATTCTAAAGATAAAACATCTCACTAAGGAGATTAGAAGTCAACTACTGTTTTAACTACAGAGAGGGCAACAAACCAGCTAATTATCTAGCTATTATCGGTGTTGAATCCCAAAGAGTAACTGTTGCTACTAACCCCACACAGATTCTGGCTGACCTGATAAAGGGTGACAAATTTCATATACCTTACCTTAGAATTGCTAAGAGCTAGATGCTCTCTGCTTTCTAGTTTTAGAGATGTCTTGTATTCCTTTAAATTGCATCCCATTTTGATGTTGCTTTTTACTCTCTCCTCTTCCTGCTGTAACTCCTACTCTCTCTTGATGTAATGATGAAATTTAAGTAATCAACATGGAGGGAGACACAAGAGGCTCCTTTTCCTAAAAAAAATTATATATATATTCTCCACAAGGAGATGCTATANATATATATATATATAATTAAAAGAGTAACTCATGGCTCGTTATGCCTTAATAATAAGAAAGGTTACAATGATGGAGATGGAAAGTGGATCCCCATCTAAAAAAAAAAATTAAAACATCATAATTCTAGGGGTTCCACTTTCCACAGTACAACTCCATGAAAAATAAAAAGAAAAAGAGTGTAGTAAAACAACTCCAAAATGTACATGAATACCGACAAAAAAGTATGCCAAAAGAAAGAGTATACCCGAAAAAAGGCATATTCACATAATCCCATGTTATTTGTATTGGAGAAAAAATAATCAAACTTGAGGCTTGTAAGTCCAGTTAGAACTGTAAAGATAAGGTACCAAACTTGTGAAGAATGGAAAAAATCCTCAGCCAAAACATAATAATGTTGCACCATGCTAAAATCTTCAAAACAAAGTAAATGAGTGTTAGACAACTGATGCATCTCAAATTTAAGCTCCCATAACTCAAAAAATAGATAATCAAAATGAATAGCATGTCCAAGTGTTTGACCCAAAAGTTGGTGTCCAACAAAACCAAATTCAGGCCAGTTTCCAGCAAAAACAGACAGGATCAAAAAATCATTCTCGTGCCTATCCAATAGATAGAGAACAATTCCCAACCAAAAAAGCCAAGAAAGGAAAAAGAAATTCCAAAGTTGTAATACAATGCAACAAAAAACCCATTTTTAGAATGCATCATTGGTAACAAAAAGTGTCATAATACGTGAGTGTCTGCAGCTCCATAAGCAGCAATGCTATGATAGAGATTTCAAACAATGTAAACCATTCTAAAAAACAAAGCCCAACAAACTTCCAGCATCTTGCCAAAACATAACAATGAAAAAATCGAGGCCAGCATAGTAAGCACAAACAGAGGAGGTAAAAGCATAATTAATGTCTAATAAAAGGGGCATCCATAAAGTCACTTTGTATAAGAGCGTGCAAATAAAGTAGAGGAGTGTCCCCAACAAAAGTACCTTGCATTTTCCATTTAGCCAACAAATCCGTAGAGGAATTAGTCTCTCTATAAATGAAAAGTGTATTGAATATGAAGATTTTGCATCTCAATATAAAGCCTAATCCTTTTCAGCAATGTAATAATATACCAAGCAGGCTTAAGCTTAGTCGTAAGCATATGAAACAATCTCTCATAATAAGTTTCCAGTATAAGGCAATTAAAATTCAGTGAAGCAGCAGTCTATAGTGCAACAAGCACTATACAGGTTTCAGCTTTAATTGCTGAAGTGACATTGCAAGGGGAGGCAAAAAAGGCTAAGCATTTTCCATAAGCATCTCTAAACAGTCCTCCTACACCAGCATAACCAGAAGAGTAGCTACGATCAACATTAACTTTGATCCAGCCTTGGGTGTGGTGCCATTTAATCAAAATGGGTTTCCTACCCCTACCAATAAAAGGAGAGGTAGCCATTCCATTATCTAACGTCCAGGTCTTGTGAAAATGAGCCACAACTAAAGTAGATATAGTGGTAGGAGTGTGGCAAGGATTTTCATACTTATGACTATTTCTAGTCATCCAAATGAACCCAAGTACAATAGTGGGAAAGTAAAAGAGGTTCTCAAAAGTAGGATCAAAATCTTTCCAAATCACAGTAACAGTCTTAAAACTCAAGTTTGAGGGCCAATTAATACCAAAGTAACACCCTAGTCGATTCCAAACATCTTTGGCAAAAGGGTAATAAAAAAAACAAGTGATTAGCATATTTGACATCCTTTTTGCAGTTATAGCAAAAAGAATCAAGTTTTAGCCCTTTTAGTTTAAGAATATCATTAAGAGGGAAGCAAGTTATGAAAATATCTCCATAGGAAAAATGAGCTAGAGGGAGATATATATTTATGGCAAGTGTAAGCATTCCATTTCCAAGTGGTAAAAGTGTGCAATTTCGAATAAAGCAATTTAGTAACAGAAGATCTACTTTGAAATTTCCATATTGGAACAACCTTATCATGAGCTCTAATAGGTATAATAGTAATGGGAGGAGCTAAAGCACCAACTAAAAAAATTAGTTTAGCCATATTCTAAGCACCATCAATCCAACAATCACGTATTAACATATTAGAATCATAATAAGAATTTTGCAAAGTAGGATAAGAAGAAATTCCCCATTCATTATTCTAGAAAGAGATGTTGCCATCCCCAATGTCCCAATAAATGAAATGAGAAGCCACCTCCTTGGCAAATAAAACAGCTTTCCAAAGTTTAGAGTCCCCCACCTTTCATATGACCATGGAAGGGTGAAGATTCTTACAATATTTATGAAGCATAAACTTAGCCCATAGTGATTCCCCTAAACAACATTTAAACCAATTTTTACACAGATTAATATCAATAATATGTCGTATAATTTTTAAACCAAGCCCACCAACATAAAGAGACCTGCTATTGTATAGCCAACTAGCCCAACTTTTAGAGGACTTAAAGCCCTTCCAAATAAATTTGTTGAATATAATCTCAAGAATTTTTTGCGTGTTTTTCTTAGTTTTAAGAACTTGCATAGTGTAGAGGGGAAGTGTACATACGACACTTCTCAACAAAGTGAGTCGCCCACCATTAGAAAGGAAAGTGTTTTTCCAATCATCTATCTTTAGTTTAATTTTATTAATTACATCATCCATCGGAGTTTGTTTCCTCCTGCCTCTAAAAATATTAACCCCAATATACTTAATAAGAAGCTTAGGAATTTTGCAACCAGTGTAATTAGAAACCCAAGCATGACTGTTAGAGGGGACACCTTTGCCAAAATAAATGGAGCACTTAGCCAAGTTAAACAACATACAAGAGATGTTTTGGAGGTCCTTTAACAAGAACATGGTAGCTTTAATAGCACAGTTGCTAGCATTTAAAAGCAGGATAGCATCATCAACATAAGCAAGGTGACTCACTGTAATCTTTGATTTATGAGAGCTTATTAATAAGCCCAGAGAGGTAATCAAAAGCAATAATAAAAATAGTAGGAGAAAGTGGATCTCCTTGCTTAATGCCCCTATTAGTAGAAGAAAACCATGTGCTTTTCCATTAATCATCACACTATAGCTATTATTAGAAAGCCACATCTTAATGAGTGAGCAGAAATCTAGTTGGAAGCCCTTAGCCTTCGAAATGTTAATAATAAAGTCCCATCTAATAGTGTCAAAAGCTTTCTTAATGTCCAATTTAAGGACCATGTTTCCCCCTCTACACTTCATATTCAGATCTTCAATCATCTCCTGTGCTAAGAGGATATTATTAGTAATATCCCTACCCTTAATGAATGCAGACTACTGAGGAGAAATGATATTAGAGAGATGAGGCTGCAATCTATTAACTATAATCTTACTCATGACTTTAGAAATCATGGTGGTAAGAGAAAGAGGATGGAAATTATCCTAGGAAATCTTATCAATACCTTTAGGTATAAGTACAATCAAAGCAGAGGTGAAATATTTATTAAGATTATCACCAAGGAAGAAACTTTGTATAACAAGAACCACCTCCTTCTTAATGATCTCCCAAGAGTATGTGTAGAAGGAAGAGCAGAAACCATCATGGCCAAGAGCTTTATTGGGGAAAATAGACTATAAAGCATCGAGAAATTCCTGTTCATCAGGAGGATGAGTTAAATGCAGGTTATTAATATAATTATAATCCTTCACAAAGTGAGTAGAGTCACTGACATAACATGAGTAGAGGTCTGAAAAATCTCAGCAAAATAATTAACAACACTTTCACCAATATCTTCCATACAAGTTAAAATACTCCCAACCCCATCTTTAAATTTCAAAATGCTATTAATGTTTCTTCTATTCTTTAAAGTGGCATGAAAATATTTAGTATTTCTATCCCCCGCAGCAAAGGATATATTATTAGTCTTCTGCTTAAGTAAATTCTATTCTAAAGCTATAACATTGAGAATTTACTTAAGCAGTAGGGGCCCCAAAAGTAGTATCAACTGTAGAGCTAGAGGTAATAGAGTCCCCAATATTATCGGAGATATGAGGAACCTCAGTTAAGGATGTTTCCACGATCTTCTCAGATGCCACATTAATAGTTATCTCATTGCAATCATCAGCCAAAACATTGCCTTCACTAGTATTAACCTATTGAGAAATATCATCAGTGCTAGTGAGTAAGGCCTCATTACCTAAATTCTCCAAGTTTGAAGTAATAGAGTGTATAAGACGATATCTTGATGCTCATTAAATTGGTGGTTTTCAAGAAGGGTACTGTGTGTGGGTGGACCAATATGAGAATTTTTGTGTTGAGGGTTCAAGTTGAAGCAAGAAGATGTTTGGTGGCCAAAAATAGAACAATGAGTGCAGTAAAGAGAGTGTCGTTCAATTTCCACAGGTTGCCAGTATCCTTGATTTTGTGATCCTATCCAAATTTTATTGCAAAATGGTTGTGTTATATCCCGTTCAATAAGAATACGAGCTTTAGAATGTCTTGATAGCGTATAGGTAGCGCTATCCATTTTCAAAGCCTTGCCATAAGCAGTTGCAAGTGAAAATAGTATCTCATTGTTAAAAAGATGCAATTTAAGCTCTGGAAAATGAATCTAGACCGGTATTATAGGCAATTAAGATTTAAGATCAAAGTGAACATATCATTTCTGAAATCTCATCACACTATTTTCTATCCGCATAAATCCTTTTGAAAAAAAAACTGGTATAGTCCTCATCATTAGCAAGTTGTATTAATATTTGTCTACCATCTATGATTCCAACCTTCCACCACCTTTTAATTTTAGCATTTCAAACTCTCTCCTTAATAACTTAAATTTTGGGATGTCATAAGTAAATTTACCCAAAGGAGACAGTTGACATGAGGATACAAGAATCGAAGTGTCATCTTTGATCACAAATAACGCAAGTTTCCAATTCTTTTTCCTAATTTTTTAATGAAGGTGTAATCCCCTCCAACCATAAAAGTATTGTGAAAGCCTTGAGCAAACATACCAGAGGAAGGCGTGCCCAAAGAACCACCTCCCCCATCCAAAGCTGCATCAACAAACAAACGTGAAATAGGAGGCATCATAAAAAATGAAAGAAGCTATAATGCAAAGTAAAGGAATGATCTCATCAGTGAGGAATGGCATGAAGGAAAACAAAATTGCCATAGATACCAGAGCAAAACCTAGCAGCCGCCAACTTGCCTCTTGAATATATATATATATATATATATTGATGAGTAGTATATTTAAAAATTTTAATTAACTACAAAGCTACAAAGATTTATAATCAATTAAAAGTATTAATTAAGAAAATAGAATAAAAATTATTAAAGTAGACTCAAATGATTAAATATAGCCCCAATCATTAACATATTATGGCTACATGATTCGGGTTTTCAAAATTATTTTTTTGTTCATGAACGGCTCATGTTTGGCTTGCTAAACAAACAAGCAGAACACAAACACAATTTTTGAGCTTGAAATATAAACGAGTCAAACATGAGCTGAGCTTGGGCTCACTCGTGTTCGGCTCGTTTACACCACTACCTACACAGGATTATTTGATATTGCAAGGAAAAAGATAAAGGAAACTACTTAAACTTAGTGGAGATAACACAAAAAAATGTGATTTATGTTAAAATTGAAATTTACACAAAACTCAAGCTAAAATAAAAAGTACTAATATGAAACTTCTCCCCAAAAAAATCCTTTGAAGTTTCTTTGTTGACTTTTTACTCTAATAGACACACTAAAATATACACTAGAGAGACTCTCCCTAACACACTCTCTCACACACAAACTCATGCAACACACAAACACACCCATGCCTCTACTCTCTTTCAAGCCACCCCCTTTTTAATTAGGTAATGCTTTGTTGACCTCAATTTTGGTTGAGGTTTAGTTTTCTCTCTTTAGTAGCCTATGGTCTAGCCATAAGACTTTCTTGTTGACTATTACTAGAGGACTAGAAAGAAACCCTCACCATTAGAAATTCTAAACTCTTATTTGCTAAAGTTGAAGTTCAACATATTTTTCCTAACCTCTAGCACTTAGTAGGTGGGGTCAATATGGGAGAGCTCAAGGTGAGTCCCCATGGGATTACATGGCCGTAAGGTTGGCCCTCTGGTGGTGTGGTCTTGGTTGCTCTATCGCACAAACTTGCACATTACACTTCCACTCACTTCCTTAAACCCAAACTTACCTGATTTTGATCCCTTGAATCCTTGGGAGACTCATGTAGATGATCCCGTAGACCCATTAGCCCTAGGCTAGGGTTTAGCTAAGACCATTATATGAAGGACCCAAAGTAGGGAATTCTATTGGCCCATGAGTCATGTCGGGTTATTAACACCCCAATTTAACCAAAATACCAAGCTTAGCATTTTGCCACCAAATCCACCCAATTTATCAAATTGCCTTTGAAACCCCAAATTCCCAAAATACCTAGATTTGTCCAGAAACCATCTCAAACCATTTAAACTAACCTAAGCTACCCAAAACACCCCAAATTTTCCAAAAATACCAAAATACCCTTGATGACTCAAATTATACCAAAACCTTCAAAATCATTTCAAATGTCCCCAAAATCAATTTGAACCCCTACATTGAGCTCAATTTGACTTATTTTAAACAAAAGCCCCAAATTTCTTTTAAAGGCCCAATTACCCCAATTCACCCCCAATATCCACCAATTTGATCCCAATTTCCCCCAATTTCAATTCTAAACTCAAATTCATCATGTCCAAGTTTGATTTAAACTAAATCTAAGCCCAATTGACCCATATTGGAATCTAATTTCAACCAAAATCAAAAAACCCCATTTTGACCCAAAATCAAAATCTCACTTAATTAAACCCCAAATCTATCCAATTGCCCAAGTTTGCATCATAAAATCTTCAAAATACTTCTACATATCAAATTGAACCTTCAATTGGCCTTGGGCAAGCCTCAATTTCACTCAAAATCAACTTGGATCAAAAACCCCAAATTAACCATGTCCCCAAATTTAACCAAATTAAACCCCATAGTCCCAAAATTTCCATTCAATTTCTCTCTAAAACTCTTCATGAAAATCCTTTGGACCACCAATTTAAACCATAAATTGGGCCTTAGCTAAACTCTAGCCCAACTCAAAGCCAAGTCTAACCCAAAAGCCCAAAATTGAACAAATGTCTAAGAGGAGAGGCCTTAATCACATGCTTGTGGATGATTTGTTCGTTGGACTCTCCTCTCAAAACAAATGTCCAAATTGAACAAATGTCTAAATGATAAACTCTAATTTTGAGCTCGGTATTCATTAAATGTGAAGTGAAGTTTAATTTCATAGCATTGTAACCATACGGATGTGTTTTTCTCGAGTAGATGAAGGTGTAGGAATAAACCAAACTTGATTTGATTGAGTATCGAGTGAGATCATAGGTCTAGAAGTTGGAAGGCTCATGGGTTTGGTTCATCGGGGATGATGACCGAGGACCGTCTGATCACACGTATAACGGATGGACGGACAAGATCAACCCAGATGTATCTCTATGTGCGTGAATAGCAAGCTGACTCAGACAACGGAGCCGAATCAGGAGACACCTCATGGAGCTTCGGAGTCGTGGCGTGTTTGCGTGGCACTGACTGTGATAAATAAGAAATAATGGATTTATTTGAATTAATTAAATCCCAGAACTTCAAAAATCCATATCTTTTCGTAAAAAAATTATAAAAATAAATTAAAAAAATACACTCTTGCTCAGTGATTTGAAGAGAATAATGTGGATTAAAATTAAAAATTAAATTTTAACTCTTTGATTTTTAATTAATTAAATAGCCCTTCTGGTATTTTAATTAATTATGATTAAGCATTGCTCACCATAGCTTGAAGTTTTCAAGGTTTGTTCCTCATGCTAGAGGTTATGTTCTCTGATTTTTTTAAGCTTAGAGGACATCTCTGTGCTTCTAACCTTAATTTTAAAGCTAAGATGGTTATTTTAGCTTAATTTAATTATATAAATTAAAATAAGACTTGGAAAATCATGGAAAAAATTATAGTAGGTTTTTTTGTGGTCAAAGAAGCTTAAGAAAAATACTATGATAGTTTGAATAATTTTGTACATTTTTGTATTTAGTTAATTATGTATAAATTGTTTTAATTTATGTGAACTAAATACTAATAAAAAAATTAATGAAATCAATTCCACGTAGTGTGTCAAAATTATGTTAACCCACTTTAAAAATTTAGAAATTATTTGATTAAGATCAGGGACTAATGTTGATTTTTTTTTTAAGAAACATTGTATTTTTGTACAAAAATAATTATATTAAATTAAATACACATTAAAAAATTATGAAAAGTGGTTTTCTGAGTTCTTTGTGATCAGGAGCACTTAGGAAAAATAAAAGTTATTTTTGATAAAAGAATTGATTCTTGAGGTACATTATAAATTAAAAATAATTAAAAATATTTAAAAATTTAACAATTATAAAAATTTTTCAAAATGTGTCGAATTGCTTCTTGATCAATTTGGACTCATTAAAATATTTTTCCTAATTTTTTTAATTTAAAAATAACTGCCTAAAGGCTTAAAATGTATTTTCCTTATTTTCTCATTAAAATAATTATAAGAAATAAATTAAAAAATCATAAAAATATAATTTTTTTTCTCTCTGAGTTCTCTGGACTCATAGAGGTTTAATAAATTATAAAAAATAATTTTGTAACAAAATTATATTTTTGAATAATTAAAACATTCTTTGAAGTTAATAAATAATTAAATAATAATTAAAATTTGATTTGGAAAATTATGGTATTTTGTCTAAGTATTTCTCTGACATAGGGAACTTCTAATAATTTTTCCCATGAACAAAAACTTTACTTTGAATGATAAAATAAATTAAAATTTAAAATCCTTTTTTTCTAGGTTTAAATAATTATTTAAATTAAACAAAAATTTGAAAAAAACCATATTTTCTCCTCTAATGTTTTAATTGCCCCAAAGACAGGGTACTCTAAAATCTTCAAAGTCACTTGAATTATGCTTAATGAGTTATGAGGTGAAAAGCCCCAAGGGAAAAATGATAATTTTAGATTTTGGTGCCTTAATTAAAATTTAGGATAAACTAAAAGGGAATTTGGTAATTTTAATCCTAATGAATATATTTGGATGATTGAAACACCATGGGTGAAAAAGTAGAAACCAATTTGCCACCTTTCCATGATAAGAATAAAATTGTAACTTGTTAAATTATCAAAACTTGGAAGTTAATAAAAATTAAATGATTCTCAAATTATGGGCTTAAGTTAGGAGACTGATAGTTCACTTATTTTAAGCCCAAAATTTGGATGATATGATCTTTCAATAAGGATATGTTTCACCTAAATTTAAAATTTTAATAATTGTCACCTTGTCCCCTTGAGACTGTTAAGGACTTGGTAGTGATTTAAGCTTGATATTTGAATTCATTTAATGGGATTTAGAAGGATAACGTGATTAATGATGAACACCTCTAAGCAGTACAAGCCCAACTTTAGTGGTGGGAATAGAATAATTAATGACCTAAATTTGCCTTAGGGGCATCCACTCACATAACCTTTAAGTGAAATATCAACTGATTAATTGAGTACCCTGCCTTTGTGATGATTAAAATGTCAGAGTTTACCAAGTAATGGGATGATTTTTTAATTTGACTTAGGATGATTAATAAAGCAATATGCAAGAGACCTTTAAAGTAGTTCAAGGTCATTCTCGAACACTTTGGAATCTCTTGGATATTTTGAAGGGCAAATTGAAATTACTATATTTTGTTCTAAGATCATCCACTAAGATCTTTTGAGACTAAATAAGTCATAATTCAGGGTTTGTTAGATACACCTTCAACTATTCTTACATTCCGTAAAATTATTTATACATGTGAAAATTGACGTTTCAACGGGAATGCCGAGAAGATGACAAGTAAACTTTTATAGTGTTTTTTTAATTTCTATCCTTTTATTTTCATCAATCTACCTTCACTGCAAAATGTTATAACAGCTTGGTTGTGCACTTTCTTTTGCAAAAATAAAACAACGTTTCAAAAATTAATCAACATTTTCAAAATCTAAAACAAATTGTTTCAAAGGTAAACATAAATACTTTGAAATGTCAATAAACATAAAATGTCCTTTTGAATTTACGGGAGTCTCTCGGAGGAGGCAACCCACGGTTGCTAACAAGATCTCCCCAATTTAAATGGGTTTCACAATTCTTTTAAGCTAAGTAAATTCAAAAGAGAATAGTGATGCCAAAATGAGGGAACCGTGGGATCCTAACTGGTATTGCTCTTATCAACTTTAACCTCCCCCACCCCATGATTGAACTTCAACCTATGATTTAAAACTTTAAAACTTAGACTTTTGGACTACTACTTCACCGAGGAGCCTGGAGCTAACTTTGTAGGCAGCCTTCTACAACATGAAGATCTACAATATCACAAGGATATACATTAACACAAAGATCTACAACAACATGAGGATCTACAACAACACACCTTTCATTAGAACTAAATAACAAGTCATAGGATTTTGAGGTCGTCTACCTAGTGCGACATAAATCCTCAACTTCTCTTTAGGCCTTTATATGGCCTTGCTATACATTTTAATCCTTAACTCTCCCTAAGATTACGTGATTTTTATTTGTAACGACCTAAATCTTCACATCTTCCACGCTATTTGTGCGACCGTCTCGCACAAATTTAAGCCTTAATTAATAAAATTGGCAAGTTGAAACATTTAAATAATTTCTTCTCAAAACTGAAGCTGAACCATAGGATAGCTTGGGAAGTCACAAAGGTTCTTCGCAAGATTCATAATATCTTCTTTTTTTTTTAGCTTAAATAAAAATGTTCCAAATTTGAGCCATTACCATTTCACACCTTCTTTGTCTGATCTTTTGAGAAGTGCTACCCTTTGAAATTCTTAAAGACATTATACCCTAATTTTTATTGAGAGTTTTCTTAGGTGACTTTGGTTATCTAAGTTGTAATTAACTATAAGGGCTTGCCTTTATAAAAAAATTTTAAGAACTGAGCTTAATAAAAAGCATATTTAATTTTCTCGTATTAAATTGGGGAACTAGTTGATTAACATTAGAAAATGGTTTTTCATAAAATTAAACAGATGTCATAAATTCTTTAGTTTATTTAATCGAGCCTCACCAGTAAGTAGCGTGTCTTCCCTTCAAGATGGATGCACTGCTTGCGGTATTAGGCTCGTTTGTTTAAACTATTGAGGGTATGAGATCAGTTTGGTCTTATATTTTCAAAATTTAAAATACTACTTTTTCTCAAAATATATATATAAATTAAATTAAACTGGGAGTCAGAATATCCATTCTGACAACCGAAAATTTCTAATTTGGCGACCGACATGCTTCCTTTAAAGAAATCTCTTCAAATGTCCAAGAGTTCCTTTAAGAACCTATTTAAAATTCATCTAAATTCATTGCACAAAAATTAAATCTGTTACTTGTGCTTAAGTGCCCAACCATGGTGCCTAGGGGCCAACCTTCTAGATGCCCATTTTGGCTACCTGACGTTTGCTCAATTTGACCTTATTTTGCTCCATTTTTTCTCCTTTTTTCTCATAAACTGAATCTCTTGTGCATGAAATTAAAAACATACAAAATACCTTTCAATAAAGTGCAATATCTTTAAAAATGAGCTGAAAAAATATATAAAAATAGCACATTATAAGGCATGTCAATAAGATAGATTATCCGATTTTTACCGAAGCATAGAGAAGCACATAAAAATAGCAACATTAAGGGATCTAAGCTAGCCACAATACACCAAATACCAAAAACTTTGAAAGCATGCCAGATGCATGGCACAACAACATCAAAACAAATGCAAAGAGCTATGTTGCAAAGCCCAAACTAAAACTTAGCTAAATCAAACAATCTGATTAAAATTAATAAGTACAAATATCAGAAGAAGTAATTCTATGGTAAAAAAAGCCATGATGTCCCCACTAATCAAACATTTCAACTCATATGAAGTAATAGAACTCACCCATAACTCAGAGAGCCCCTCCTAGCAATCTAGTGTGTATGTTTATTACCTTCCCTTTAAACAAAACATCACATTATTGTTAGCTTTAGTTTAGTAACTTGTTCCTAAATTATATTTCCAATCCCTAAATTCCAAGGAGGGGTATTTTTCTTCAACATTAATTCCAACAAAATAGGTGAGTCCATTTCAGTAAAAACACATTCCACCTTACCTAGCCAGCCACTAGATTAACTAGTAGAACAATGATACACTTAAAATATATAGTATTTTCATACACATTTTTATACCTATTTTTGAGATATTACACTTTAATGGAAGGTATTTGTGTGTTTTT